>JAXGGA010017896.1:0-23249 GCA_038373865.1 Uloborus plumipes | reverse complement strand
TAAAAGTGAGGTTAAAAATCGCGATGCTTCCGTTAAATTGAATTGTGTGTATCTTCGCCAAGGTAGAGCAGGGAATGAGTGTCTGCTGCTTTTCTTGGCAGTTGCCATCCTGTATTTCTGGAGTATTGTTTTATCTCTTAGCCTTTGAGAATTTGTCTTCATAACGTATATCAGAAGGTTTTTGCAAAATTTCTGACAAGAACGAAACCTCATTAGGTATTTTTGTTGTTTGAAGTACCTTCAAATCGACAGTTCAATTCTCTTAAATCTAAGAGTAGTATTTATAAACAACTTAAAGACACTTTGAAAAAAAAAAAACTAAGATTAAATAAAGGTATGAAGTATCTTAAGTGCTCCAACGAAATTATTCATAGATTCTCAAAAAAAAAAAAAAAAAAACTGACTTGCAGTTGTGTTTAATTCTTTATGCATTGGGGTGTCGATAACTCGAAGCCTTA
This sequence comes from Uloborus plumipes, assembly GCA_038373865.1. Taxonomy (NCBI): domain Eukaryota; kingdom Metazoa; phylum Arthropoda; class Arachnida; order Araneae; family Uloboridae; genus Uloborus; species Uloborus plumipes. Next base: position 22,791 of record JAXGGA010017896.1, on the reverse strand, counting down.
TAACTCGAGAAGTCCTTTAACTCGAAGTATTCACTGTCTCGAATTCTTGAGAAGGCGGTAAGAACCTCCTTTAACGCTAACTACCAATAACTTGAAGCTTTTAACCGGTCCTTTGGGACTTTCAGTTAGCGGGACTCGATTGTACAAAGGAGAAGTATTACCTTCACGAAAAATGTCCCTCTCAGATTTCAAACAAAATCTCCATTTTCACATAGAATTACAACAATCAAAATGCTATTCAATCTCAAATAAATATGCAAATTAAAATCTATGTTTGAAAAATTATAATAATATTTTTCTATTGTGTCTTCTGGAAAACTAATCGGTTTTTATCTGTATCCTTCTTGTATCGAGATTGCTTTCTCTTCAACTCCGTTGTTGCTTTACCAGGATGATTTTATTTCGAAAAGTTAATTTTTTTAATTTCATCGTTTGACTTTAAATCATTGTAACGTAAGCGTTAGCTAATGGAGAGCCAGTTCATAAGTTTTCAGTTATGCAATGTTACTAAGGTTACAATGTCGTCGTGCAATCTTACTAAGGGAGCAGAGATATTCCATGAAGAAAACGAATTAAACTATTTTATTACGCCAACCCCTTACTGGGAAAATAAGGATTGTGAGGAGTAGCTGAAGTAAAAGAAAAAAAAAAAGAAAGAAAGAAAAAACCCTCAAGAATCTTATGTCTTTAAATGAGCAATTCTTGTATGTATGTATGTATGTATGTATAACGGCTCTAACGATGTTGATAACATTTTGTTTTTAAATAAAGTTTTGGTTTTTGAGTTCATCTACATCGGCGTTTTTTCTGTAAAAACAAGAGTTTTCACAAAAAACCCCGTTCTTTGGGCCTTCATTAAAAGTTTGAGAAGCTTCCTTTTGCCATTTTCTCTATGATTACTATTATTGAACTGTTTCATAGCAACCACGTTTTATTATAACAATGGGTTTTATATTTAATCACATCAGCGTAAATTTAAATTTTTATGGTATTTGGCAAACGAGTTTTGACAACGTTAAAGAGATCGATCAAAATAAAGTTATTGTGGTGTGATTTTACGGTGCGCATCGTTTAAATAAGTCTGTGATGATGATGTCTGGTCCAAACAAGATTGTGTTTTTTAAAATAAATTACGGCTGTTTTAAATGCGAAATTGTAACCAAGGGTTTAAAAATGCTTTTCAAGTTTATCTAAATAAGTACTTCGGACTTAAGGAAAAAAAACACGATTTATAACCCTCTTTTTTTTTTTAACCGAGCGGGGCTCGGTCGAAAGGTACCGTAAAGTCGGGTTACTTGAACCCACAAGGAGGTTACTTGAGCCCACAGTAAAATGATAAAATCTGGGTTTGGTACTAGCATTAAAGACTGCAGAGTGCTTCTACCTAGAGGAGAAACGAGGAACTACGTGCAAGTCTTCAACTAATAAGTACCAAACCTAGATTTTATCATTTTACTGTAATGGGCTCAAGTAACCCCTTAGGGTCCCAGTAACCCGACTTTACGGTACTTTGAATTAAAAGCTAAGACAGTAAGAAGCGTAAACTTTTGTTTTTTCAAATGTTATTTCCCCAATAATAAAAAAACGGGCTAACAAAGACAAGTACGTGCCCACGAGCTAGACCACACTGGTTCAGATATTTTTCTTTTTTGTTTTAAATCTAAACATATCACACATTTTCTAATGATCTGAATTGTTTTTTCTTTTTCAATCACCTCAGGCACACTTTACTTAACCTGCATCCTATTGGCCGTCACCCAAAGCTATGGCCTGAGACTGAGGCACATCGTCTGTGGCTGCTACTACCCGCACCGCGAGCGTATGCGGGCCGTGTGGCTCTACAACCACATCCTGAAGACCCGGGGCAACCTCAGTTACTTCCTAAGGAGGCAGATTCGGAAGAAGGTCTATGGAGATGACACGCTGGAAGACGTGAGCTGGATAGACAGGCTGTCCGGCCAGTGTAGGCTGTTTGGCAGGATTTTCAAGGCATTCGGATACGAGCGAATCTTTTGCGTATGCTGCATGGAGCCCGGAAAGCTGGATGACTACACGAATTTTAAGAGATGCAGTACTTCTGGATGCAAAGGTAGTATGAGTATACATCGAGAAGGCATTCCGTTTTTTTAACCCTCGACGCAACAAAGAAGGGTGTAAAAGGTTGACGTGCCTGTGTATCTGTCTGTGGCACTCTAGCGTCTAAACGGATGGACCAATTTCGATTTTTGTTGTTGTTGAAAAGGAGAGTTGATACAGAGTTCTTAGCCAGGTTACGTCTTTGGATGACTTTAATTAATGAAGATATTGATTAAAAATAATTGAATCGTTTTTAGCGATTTTCGAAGTGTAAACATGATTGCAAATTTAAAACAATAGCACCAAAAGAAAGATAAAACAATTTTGCGTCTTATAGAATGTGTTTGGAACTTCCATGTTATGTAGAACTCGAATTATAACGTTTTTTGTAGCAAATGTGGCTAAGCCTTTTTTTCAAGCGATTGGAAACCAAGGTCATATTTGGCTGACAAGGGAAAAAAACTCAATGATTTATAGTATTTAGCTGTTGCGAGTTTATATTTGTCAACATTTAAAATACTTGTTAATGGTTTTAGTATAAGGATTTTAAAAAAATTTTCAATTTTCTCTCTATTCTGCTTTTGCGACTAGCAAATTTTACAAGAAGGAATACCTTTACTTCTCTCTATTTACTATGTTCTCTCGAAAACAAATATATTTAGATTTAAAATGCTCTCTGACCAGGGAAGTTGGTTTTAATATGAGGTCGACAATCAGGGTCGTGTTTTTTTTCGAATTTTTAATTTAATCTTAGTACTTGATAAACGCAGAGTTCAGTTCAGCGCGGAGTTCATCGGTTAATACATTTCTGTGCTTGTAAATGAGACAACCCGAACTTTAGCGGGCAATTAAATGTGCGAAAAAGTATTAGTATCAGTTTCGTCACTTGCTTCACTTGTCTGCTTGTTGCTCAATTTAACGATCTGTAATTTGACGATGACTGTTTTTTTAAAAATCAAAACTTGTTTCTTGTGAACCATTGGATGTTTCAAAGAAGCATGCTGTTGCCATCAAAATTTAGATCTGTAGCTATATTTTAATAAGATTAATCAATATAAGTTAAAGGTAAATGCCCTATAAAAGGAATAAAATTACAAAAACACCTCAAAATGCTATATTCTTTGTTCTGTTTTCAAGTGACACTCGATATCTGAAACTATTTCTAAGAAATTCTTAACAGAATGCTGGTATGTAATGTTTTTTCATTACTGAATCATTGACTTAATAATGTGGATAATGCGAATGTGTAATTAGGGATATATGCTTTAATCATAAAATCGATAATCGGAGGGGGTAATTATAGCCTTTTGTGTTACGAAAGAGTTTTCCTTAATGAAATTTAGCCCTAGTTTCGTGTTATTTTTGTCAGCTGAATATAATGTTTACATGCTGCATTAGTGGAGTTTAAATATCAAGTAATTTCTTAAATAGTCCATATGTAATTAAAATATACTTACAAAAAGCAACGGGACAAGAGCTAAGGTACTTTTGCTTCGATGGATAAAAATTCGAAAAATTGAAAGTTTTTTCATTCAAATTTTCAATTATCTGTTTTATCATCAAGTATAATTCGAAATGTACAAAAATGTTTGAATATTTATGGGTTTTCTATTTTATGTGAAGCGTATCATTAATTTTGACTGTAATTTGTAACAACTTGAGTTTTGACAGGGTGTTTATTTCATTGATTCAGGCATTTATTGTTATGCTTGCTTTGCGGACATCAATAATATGTGCACACTATGTATGAAACCTGTGGATTATGGTGATTTATCTGATTTTAGTGAAGAAAGGTAAGATTATTACATAGTTGTTTTTTCATAATTTAAGAACACGTGAAGTGACATTGGTATAAAAATTCAGATTTTAGCGTGCTGCGTTGATAGCTTTTGCGCGTATGTATTTTTCATATAAATTAAGAATTAGTAGTAACATAGAAGTGGTGTCGCATGGAAAATGTTGTGACGTAACGAAACTATTGCAACCGTGTCAGAACGGTCAGAAATATAATCACTGATAAATATATATGCCAGTATTGCTATTTTGAAATTATAAAAATATTTTAAAGTTTGGTTTATTAGATTTATATGTTCAAATGTGTTATTAACTGAAAACTAGTTACTTAAACAAAGCCTTATTGAATAATTAATTTTAAGCATTCGGGAGGATTTTTGCTGTTATTTTGATGGATAATAATAATAATAAAAAAATATATATAAATACATTTAAAAATATTCAAACTCCTAATGTCGCTTTTTTCAAAGTACGGTTAGGAAAATTCGAATCAAATGATTAATTTTTTTTTAGTCTAAGGTAAACATAGTTAAAGAAATAATTACCACATAGACATTTTAGATGGAAAAGTATTTCCGTTATTACCCTTTTTGAAAGCAATGCCACTAACTTTTTACGCAGCGCAATCAAAGTGCGACCAGTAAAACATATTCCTATGACCACTTTTGAGCTTGGAAAGAAAGCACTATCACTGTTTAGCGCAGTTAAATTCCTATGACCGCTTTTGAGCTTGAAAGGAAAGCACTATCACTGCTTAGAGCATTAACAAATTACTGTGACCGCTTTTGAGCTTGAAAAGAAAACACTATCACTGTTTGGCGCATCAACAAATTTAAAATGGGATATTATTTTTAATTCCCATTTATGAAGTCTAAAATGAATTCACAAAATAAGTTTTCCCATTAAATTGAGTGATAATGGACGAAGTTTTCTCTTTGAACAAAATTTAGACAATAAAACATATTAACGCCAAAATGTTTTCTGGCTCCCATTAACTTACAGTAAGCAAAGGAAAAAGGGAGAGACGACTTCGAAATGTATAATTTCTATATCAATCCAGTTTAAATTTCGTAAGCTAAGAGCAGAATTAGTTGCTCGTTCCAAATGCTACGGCGAGTCAACAGTCCCAAACACCTGTTAATTAGATTTCTTTTCCGCAGAGATTCGAGCGAAGAAGAAGAGCTCAGAAGAGCTAGAGAGGAAGCTGGCAGCGAGGTGGAGGAGCAAGAAGAAAGCGATGAAGTCGATTACGATTATCAGTACGAGGATCGCATGCCGTCAAGTCCAGAGGAGGACAGCCCCGAGTCACGGCGATTTAAAGATTTAGAAGCAGGTAAATCGAAAAGGGAATTGGCAACAGTTGATGATTTCAGTGACAGTGAGGAGGATGAACTCAGATTGTAGCAAACGGTAGATAATGTTTTATACTTCAATTAGATTCTCGTTTAATTTCAATTATTTCATTCCAGATTGTTAATTAGTCTTATGATACGTTTGAGATGTTTCTGTTTTTGATTAAATTTTAGATGTTTTAAATTACTTGCTTTAAATAAAGTTGTTTTAAAATTAAGATGTAGGTTTATTAATTCAAAACATTGACATTGTTTGAATCTGTGTTTCTTTTTATTTAAGCTAATCCTTTTAATGAAATAATAAATTTTAGAGTAGAAAAGAGGGTCTGTAGAAAGAATGATGCAGGTTAATTATTTTATAAATACTTGTGAGCTGATTATGTAATTTATGGAGATATTTTTAAAATTGAAGTACAAACAAAGGAGGAAAATGCTTTTGAATGCAACGTAAATTTTCAATTTAATCAAAAAGGTCTTAAATTATTCCATCTCTCTTAGCAATACGTTACAGTAAATTTTTATCGCTATTTTTTATGATTAGTTACCTAATTCATAATTTATCAAATAAACTTTGACGTTCAGAATACATTGATCATATGTTGCAGTTGCAGTTTGAAAAAAAGAGCCTTTAGAGTTACATAATAACTCTTCTTGACTCTTAAATTCGATTTCAAATTTCCAGTGGTTTGAACTGAATATGTTTTCAAAATATTTAAGTTCATATTTTGAATGTAAAGGTTTTTTTTTCAACTAAAGAAGATATTTTTTTTTCCAGAAATAAGTGACAAGGGAATTAAAGTCCATTCGCGGAAAAGCTAGACTGAAAGTAATCAAGCAAGTTGCAAGTAGGTTTCCTGCTATGCTACTTTTGGGCATTTCCTCTGAAGGGGGAAAAAAGTCAATAGGGTTTGCATTCGCCGTCTGTTTGGCACCAATTTACTCTTGTCCAAGCCAAACACGTGATTGACGAAGCCAAATGATGCAATTCTTTGTTTACATCTAGTCTAGCTATTCCGTGAATGAACTGCGGTTAAAAATCTCATTTAGCAAATGAGTTGGCTAGATTAATATAAAAAATGGCGTTCCTTCACTTAAGGTAGGGATGAATACGTTGTAATTTCTATTATTGATAGCATAAATGCATGAAATTGTCTCTATCAGGTATTTACCGTAAAGACGAATATTAATACACTCACTGCCAAAAGTTAAGCACGGAGAGGTAAAATGCGAAAAAATGGAGAAGTACTGCTTTGATTAACAATAAATGCGGCAGGAAAGTAGCAAATGTGTTTATGCAATAAACAAAACACATAATTACATGCAGAGATTTGAAAAAAAAAAAAAAAGTAATTTTTCATAAATTATAAGATTACGCCATTTTGGAGTCATTTACGAAATGCTGTATAAACTAAACAAACAACAAACACTGACATTTATAGGGTATGTGAGCACCCCTTATCTGCATACAAAGCTTGCAGCGTGTCATCATGCTTTTTATAAGGTGATCAACCATCGCAGAGTCGAGTAATTGCCATTCCTCCTGTAGAGCAGTTTCCAACTCTGTGAGAGTGGCTGGGGGTGGGACACGTCTACACTACACACAGCACAGTCAAGAGCATCCTAAAGGTTTTCAATCGGAAAAATGTCAGGCGAGTACGCCGGACAGTCCATACTAGCAATTCCCTCACCCTCCAGGTAGTCGTCGACTAGGGCCGCTCTATGTGGACGTGCATTATCATCCATTAAAACGAAAGCAGGACTCACTGAGGCAGCGTGCAATATTACAGTGGGGTTTAGGACTTCATCCCGATACCATATAGCCGTCACAGATCCCTGTCTGTAGATGTGCAGGTCGGTGCGATATCTCAACGAAATCCCTGCCCAGACCATGACACTTCCACCTCGAAATGCGTGAAGTTCGACGATTTTCTGAGGCTAATTGCGTGTTCCTTGTTCTCTCCAGACCCCTACACGCTTGTCATCGGGTTGCAGCGCAAATCTCGACTCATCTGTAAACATAACGTTGCCCAATCAGACACAGTCCAACTCACATGCTGGCGACACCACTTTAATCGTATCCCTCTGGATTAGACGGAGAGCGGAACACAAACCCGTGGTACCCGGGCATGCAGGCCATTCATTTGTAGTCTTCGGCGCACAGTAGTGGAAGATATTGTCTTACCAATGGCAGCTGCAACCATAGATGTCACGCGGGTGGATGTCGCTCTTCGGTTCTGCTTGTCTACAACAGCAATATAACGATCTTCTGAGGGGTGAGAGTAACCCTTGGGCGACCTGTCACAGGTCTTCGGATAACTGTTTGGCTCGTTAGGAGTTATTTCCATTATCGTTAAATGACGGAATGATGAACGCCAAAAAAAAAAAAAAAAAAGGGCAACGTCTGTGATTGAATGTCTTGCTTCAATGCGTCCGACATCGCGCCACCGCTCAGAATCTTCCATTCGTCGTCTGAAAAGTTCTAAACACGTTTAATCAGCACTTACCTGCAACTCCTGTAACTCGACACGAAGCCCTGATTGACTGTTACTTAACTTATTTGCATACTTCCAGTTACCTTTGTAGCGAATAGTAGCCTCTCTAATTTGGATTGGCTTTCGGAAATTTACAATTTCCTCTCCGTGCAGGGGCCATTTTCACTTTGGCAGTGAGTATATATGCAGTCATTAGAGCAGGTTCGTGGCGACAGTAACTTCAAATAGTAATTTACAGGTTAGAGGTTGAAATTATGTCAGTTATTGTAATTTATTGTACAGTAAACTCGATTATCCGCGAGGGTCTGGCGGAAAAAAATCTTAGTTAACTTTATACTTGTGGAGAGCCAAAATTTTTCTATAAAACACAGGTCTGAAATCCATTTTCTTAACATTTCTTATCCAAGAGTGAGGTGTATTTCGTCCAATAAATTATATTACCTGGGCGTTATCGTAAGTACCACTTCTTTATAGATTTTATATGATTGAGACCCTCAGATATAAATAATTTTTTATGCAGTACCTATCGTCACTGTTTTTACATACCACGTTTTCAGTGTAATGCAATTATTTTTAAGCAAAAGACATTTTTTATCTTCTTTACCTCTCATTTTGTGCTTTTTTTGATTATCCGCAATTTTCGTTATCCGCGATACCCGTGCTACCCAATTCCGCAGATAATCGAAGTATACTGTATTCTCTTTTCGAAGACAAATATTGAGCGTGATTTATCAGCTATAATCTGCATGTCCTTCACAATGCTGCTAGGTTAGGCTTGTCCCAACTATAGTCTAAGCTGAATTCTATAAAACATGACAAATAAAATCATACAAAACATTATATAACTGGTTTCTGATTGATTTATCAAAAACCAGGCTTCTACACTGTTAAAAAAACCTGAATTTTCAGGAAGATTTTTACTGATTTTAACAGTAAATTTCCGTTTTCGTTTCAAAACATGACTTTTCCTTAAAAAAACGGATCTATTCCGTGAATTACCAAGTTGGAGAAACAAAAAACGGAATTTACCCGGTTTTGTGGTTGAAATATATCGAACAAGGAAGTTAGAGAGAGTCTGAATAGACTTGGCGCGTGCGCAGATACGACTTAGTTTTTGGCAGCATAAATGATTCATAACTGAATCAAAGTGCACAGCAAAAGAAACGCAAAGTCATCGGGAATTAATATGCATGTTTAAGCTTCTATGAAGCGACTTGTATTATTCGCATTAGCATGGAAAAGAGGACATCTGTGTTTCGTCGTTTGGATAGCTACTTTACAAAAAACATCACATTGGAATGTTATTTAATCGTATTCCGCAGGACGTTATTATGTGTGCTATTTTGTTTCAATTTGAAAATGCTTCGAAGAACAGAGTTGAATAAGTATTATTCCAGGATTCTGCGTAGTTAATCAAATTGACTGAAAAAATATTTTGGATCTTTTCATGTGTTTATGCGGTATGCATGTGATTATGAGCGTTTTCATTGCTCAACATTTTTAAGAAGACTTCGTTTATCGCAATGGATAAAATCAAAATGGGCAACAAAAGGGCGTGTTAGTATATTTTAAAATCTACTCGCTCTATTGTTGCCTTTTTTGAGCAACTTCTATTCCAAATTGGAGGTAAGAATTTTTATTTTTGTTACTGCTATTTTTATTTTAATCTGAGTCCAGACTTAACAGTTAGTTATTTCATGATGTAAACCAATTCTGCATTTCATTAGTTGCATGTATAAACTTACTGGTGCTGAGGGTTAGTAAAATTTAGTGAAATGATTTTTGTAATTTTATATCAAGATTTAAAAGCTTAGTTTCAAAACTTAGCTTTTTTACTTTATGACTTTACTTCGTTAATGTGACGAAATTAATGTTGTCAAAACTACGAAAATGATTGTCAATTTGACGATACTAGGATAAAGAAATATTTCGCTGCATTTGACGAAATTCATCCCCAAAAAAATGACGAAATGTTCGCTCGGGGTATATTCTTGGAAGTGATTTCATCAAAAACAAAGAAAATTCGTTAATTTTGAGAGTGCATTTCTGAAAGTGTTGATCACTATGAACACCATAACGTAAATATATATGAAAATAGAGGAAATCAGTAACAATACGGGATTTTTTTTTTTTAAGGAACCACGAATGTTTCAAATTCAGAAAGGAAAAAAAGAACTTTCGGAAGAACTTAATTTTTATTCAAACATAAGAGAAAATATTTTTAAAAGAATGCACCTTGATAATACTTTTTAATTTTTTGAAGTTATGCGCTCAGAAATACTATGCATTGATCATTCCATCTTCAAAATATTTGAGTATTTTATGCGAGATTGATGTAATCTTTTCAAAAAAATCATGTTATTTTAATGAACTAAAATTTTTAATGAAAAAAAAAAAGCCAATTCTTGTATTGCTTTAGTATTTTTTTTAAAGGCAAGATGTTTAAAAGTTTGAAGTATATGAGCGGATATTTTCAAACTTTTTCTAAAAAACAAAATTCGTAAGAGTTTTAAGTTTACATTTTTGCTCATCATTTTGTCTTATATATATATAATTTTCCGGTGAGCTAGTTTACGCTCCTTTTTTAATTGCTCTATTTTTCTGTTTCTCATTTTCCCATATTTTAATCACCCACATTTTTACATTATAGGCTTATACCTATACGCTTATACTTATATATGCAAGATGGAAAATTATTGAAATTTTGCAAAATAAACAAGCGCTTTTATAGCAGCTTAATATTAATAGCAAATTATATATGAAAGTTTAATAAATTAGTCCTTTAAGTGGCGCAAAATGTGTAGATTGGAAAAAACAACAAATGAACAAATTGAAATTTTAAGAAACTTAAGAGAAACATTTGAAAATTTACGAAACAATATAAACATATAAAAAGAACAAACGAAAAAGATAAGGCAGCACATTACCCATGTTTGTTCTTTTTATATGTTTATATTGTTTCGCAAATTTTCAAATGTTTCTTAAAATTTCAATTTGTGCATTTGTTGTTCTACCCAATCTACGCATTTTGCGACACTTAAAGGACTAATTTATTGAACTTCCATAGATAATTTGCTTTTGATATTAAGCTGCTATAAAAGCGCTTGTTAATTTGCAAAATTTAAATAATTTTCCATCTTGCATGTATACATATAAGTCAAAGCGTATAGGTATAAGCCTATAACGTATAAGCGGGGATAATAAGAACCGAAAAAATGAAGAACGGAGAATTACGAAGCGAAAAAATGCCTAACGGAATAATGACGAACGCTCCGTTCGTCATTTTTCCGTAAAATCACGGAAATATAATTAACGAAACGGAAACACTCCGGCAACTCAGCTGCCGTATATTTTTTCGTTATTTTCAGGAAATTTTTTTAACAGTGTAGGTGCAAGCCATCGTAAAAAACTATATCTGTATGCCAAATTTCATGTTTCTGGTTCTTGCCGTTTTCCCCAAGAAGAACGCCACACACAAACATCTTGTTTCATGATATGTAGAGATTGTTTCGTTAAATGCGTTACATTTTTACATTTAGGGCTAAGCTCCACATTGACGTAAAGCAGAAAAATAAAACAGAAACATAAAATGGATTAGTGTTCCTATGGAAAGTACCCGGATTTTCGGTTTCTGCCTTCGGTTTCGGTCGCGTTTACTTGGACCCACAAGAAGGTTACTTGAGCCCACAGTAAAATGATAAAATCTGGGTTTGGTACTAGCATTAAAGACTGCAGAGTGCTTCTACCTAGAGGAGAAACGAGGAACTACGTGCAAGTCTTCAACTAATAAGTACCAAACCTAGATTTTATCATTTTACTGTAATAGGCTCAAGTAACCCCTTAGGGTCCAAGTAACCCGACTTTACGGTACGTATAGAATTGGTATACCAACTCATGTTCACGCATTAAAAACTTTATTTTCCATTAAATATTATGATATTAAGCGAAAAATTACCACCGCGATTTAGTATCATGTGCTGTATTTTTTTTATTATTTGCTGCTGCTGTTATTATTTATAAATACACCTTACAATATTACACTAAGTTGTTTCATTTGCAGGACAAATTACAATAGTAGAATATATATGACACACTATTAAATATTATTAAAGTAAACAATTGTTCATTCTATTGGTTGAGATCTGTCAGTTGATGGCTGAAACTGAAATGCACTTTAAATTACTGATGCTAGTCACCAAAGTATTTCAATTTAGTTTTAAAATACATATCGTACAGAGTGCGTAGCTCTTTTGTTCATTTCAAGGCACTTTTACTTATAATAAGCTCTGTTATAACCTGAAAAGAAATTTAAAACTGATAAAATTTTTGTTGATACCATTAAAAATTCTGTAATACGAGTATATACGAAGCAAGAAATACGTCAATCATACTAGAATGTATAATTAGTTATAATGCATTGTAAAACTGAACCCCGTATTATAACACATTGTAGCCAGATCGCCTTAACCTCCTCTGGGAGAGAGAAAAACTCGGTCATCTTGTGTTTAAATTTTTTACATCGAATTATGTAAATAGGAACCTTTTTAATACGCTTTTATTAGTTTCACATGTGGGTTTGTTTGTATGTATGTATGTATGTAACTCTGAATAAAAGATAAAATTCACGTTCTTTACAAAGATAAAAGTAATATTTTTTTATACTATTATTAATACTAAAGGCTAAACTATATTACATGTTGATGTGTTATTAGTGTTTCAGTTGTTTGTATGTAACTCTGAATAAAAGATAAAATTCACGTTCTTTGCTAATATAAAAGTAATATATTTAATACTAATACTAAAGACTAAACTATATTATAGATTGATGTATTAAAGGTGCATCTAAAAGCGTAGTTTTTAGTTTTTTAAAACTAATTTAAAGATTATTTTGTACTTACCATAATTTATTTTTTTTTTTGCTGTTTTTGAAATTTGTGTCAGCACAATCCGGCTACAGGGCTCAGGAAAAATTTGGCTGAATTGTCATATAAAACCAACAAAGTTTCGTGTCGTATTATTTTTGATTTTGATCATGTTTAGGCAATCCGCATCAATACTCGGTACTCCCGAACGATTTCATTTTGTTCTGTAAAAATCTTTTGTTCCTGAGACATAGCTATATTATATTCGTGGACAGGGATATCATTTCGAAATTTTCCAGGGAGGGAGGGGGGGGGAAGGGTGCATACACAATGTAAAATTTACCAAAAAGTGGCAAAAACCAACGCCCACTTATATGCCAATACATTGATTTCCCAAAGTCAGGAGGGGGGCAATTGACCACCCCTGCCCGGATGTTCACGGATGAATAAAAATTTGGCATGTTTTGATCCTTTTTCTTAAATTTAGAACAATAAAAGTAATTTATTACTGAAATATTAATGGGAATCACTATTATAGATTATATAAATGAAAAAAAAGTGTTGCCAGATACTGCATGTAAAACTGGTTGGAATAATTAAAGCAAATTATAGAAAGCATTTAATTAAGCAAAGTTAAAGAAAACAATAGACATCAATTATTCAAAAAATCCTGACGCGATGGAAAACTAGCTGTCGTGGCCGTCACGAAACTTTCTTCTATATCTATCTTATGAATTCCGGTTACAAAATAAAATACGTACTCGCCCGAGTAATTGGAGACAGCTCCAATTTCCTAATTATCGTAATAACCCTGCAAATGCAGAATCAATGAGCGAAATTGGAAATCATTGCAAAAGCCTTGTTTAGATAAATTGCAAACATTTTATTTGTTAGTAAAAAGAAATTGGCAAAAGTTAAAAATTTCAAATCATTGAAAGTTTTCAGCTGTTTTGATAATTAAATAGCGTGAAAGCGATTTTTTAATGAATTAATTTTTCGCATTGTTGACTAAGCGCAAAAATCACCCCACCCTCCCCCTGGGGCGATTGGCGCCAAAATTTAATCGATGCTTGCTTCCATATTGGGTTAGTGTTATTCCAAATTTCATTCAAATCGCAGCAATATTCCCCGAGATACAGTAGGTGCAATGACAAAATAAGCACTTTTGATTGCTCCACCCCCCTTTGAGATATTGACACACAAATTGAATCAGCACCTGTACTCAATAGGGTCTACCTATGGACCAATTTTCGTTTGATTCCGCCGGTTACTTCCTGAGATATAGCAGTCACCCCCGCGCAGAACACGTGCGATTTCTCCACCCCCCTTCGAGATATTGACAAACAAATTGAATCAGCACCTGTACTCAGTAGGGTCTACCTATGGACCAATTTTCGTTATCCCGATTAGCATCACCCCGCAGAACGTGCGATTCTCACCCCTGGGATTTGACAACAATTCATCGCACTGTCCAGTAGGTCACTATGACCAATTTCGTTGATCCGCGGTACTCTGAGCAATCACCCCCGCGCAGATCACGTGCGATTGCTCCACCCCCCTTGGAGGAATTCGCTAAAAAAAGTCAGGTGCACCAGTTCACATGGTGGTACATATGTGCAAAAATTTTTGTTCGATTTCATTCAGTAGTTTTTGCTCTAGCGCGGCCACAAAAACTGGTCACACACATACAGACTCACACACACACAGACACACAGACAGACAGACATTTTCCAAAAATGGTCGAAATGGACTCAGCGCACCTCAAAACGTGCAAATCCGTCAAAATTCGACATTCGAAAATTTTCACGAAACCAATACTTTCTTCTATATATTAGATATAAAAGAAAGTAAAAATGGAGGTCATTTTAGAAATCAGGAGACCAAATAACATTAGAATCAGCAAAAACTGATTTTGTATTTTTACAAAAGTTAAATTTCGCATGGAAGTTTTGAAACGTTCGTTAAAACCAGGAAGTCTTTTTTCCCCCTTTTTCTCTCAAATGGACGGTAACAAATTAATTATTTCTGTTTTACCTGTAAAGTATTGAATGGTTAAAATGTGCAAATTGCGTACACTTAATGTGAAAAGTGAGTAAGCACACACACACACACACACACACATTATTAAAAAAAAAAGTTTTAAGGGATTGTTCTAATTAATGATTTTATTTTTCTTGCAAATGTTTTATATATCTTTGAAGTATTTAAAGTGAATTTCTTTTGTAATGTAAAGCAGCTATGGAAACTTTTTTTAATCCTTCTGTTGTAATAAAAAGCAACTAAATGCTTCAAATTTGGAAATAATCAGAAATATTTAAATTACAGAATAACGATCTCTGAAGCTAGTGCAACTTGTAAACTTGTAACATCCAAAGGTCAGCTATGTCTAAAATTTGTAACCTGCAAATACATTGCATGAGTGTTATTTTCATAATTTTCTGTTTAGTTACACTCATATTAATACTTGCATAGTATATTTTTCAAATATGCTTTTCTCATATTTGCATCATCTTCCTTAAAGTAAAAAATGTGTTCATTTTCTGTCGATTTCTTCAAAAATTACATTAAGTATGTCACTGTTCCTACAACAAGGGTGGATTCAGAAATGTTTCAAGGGGCGGGCGATTGATTTTAATCACTTTTAACTATGGATACTGGTATGCAAACACAGATCACACGGATTTTGGACTTCCAATTAGAAACATTCTCGGGGGAGAGCCCAAACTTCCTTCCTTCAAACAGCTCGTTTTTTTTTTTTTTTTTTTTTTTTTTTGCGCTTCCATATATAAAATTTACTGGGGGAGAGTTCCTCAAAGGAGGGGCCATCACCCCACCTCCCCTTCCTTGTATCCGCCCCTATCCTACAGTAGTTTTTTCACTTATGTTAAGAAAACGTAACAGAATTACTGCGAACATTATAAAAAATCAGACGGAAAATATTGTATTTTTTGACAGAAAAATAAAATTAATTTTTTTAACAAAGTATACACGGTTGTTTTTCAGTAAAAATGAGTTTAATTATTTTCAAAATGAACTAGCAGATTAAACGAAAACACAAGCTAATTTCCTAAGTAGAAAAGGTAGTGATTAAATACGGTACCTTTAGTGAAGTGGAGACTGTTGTAACAAGGCCTAGGACAGTATGGCTTGCCATCATTCTGGGAAGAAAAAAAATTTTACGCAGTTGAGAATGCTTGAATGTTTCAAAATAAAGTGACAAATTCGACTAATTTGCATAATCAAGTTTTAAACACAACATTCAGCATTTTTTAGTATTCAGCATTTTTCCTTAAACAGAGTTTTTAAAGTTTTTACAGTAAGTTCTTCTACACTATCAAAGCAGTTTTCGTAGGGAGATCATTGAATGTTTTCTTGTTTTCGAGAAACGTTAGTTTCGAGTTTTTCCAAAAAAAAAAAAAAAAAAAAAAAACAGTAGAGGATAGTGATAGAGTTAGGAAAGGAAAATTGCATCTCAATTTAATCTTGATCTTTTTCTTCTTCATGATAGTGCTGTAGTAGAGAAGATTTACGAGTGCTATGTTCGTTTCCACAATTCACATAATAATCGATTTCACATAGTGAATTAGGTCCAGTGATTTCGATCCCCCCAGGTGGGCTTTCTAGATAATTTCTAAGCATTTGCGTCTTGAGTTGGGAGAAAATTGAGGAAATTATTACATAACTTGATGAAGAATAGACCCTACTCAACAAAATTTCTCCTAAATTTTCGGGTACTCTTTTGTAGTTGAAACAAATTCAAAACATCTTGATTTTAGTTCAAATACATTGTAATTGACCATTGGACAATGAATCATGTTAGAGCTATTTAATAAATAATCCTGGTAAGTTTTCGGTTTTCATATTGCTCAAAACAAATCCCATTACTTTTCCCTCATCAGAACACAGATAATTATTTTTACTTTTGAATGCACGTTATGTTTCTCAAGTACAAAAATAATTCTGTCTTCATTACCATACATTGACATTTTTGTCTGAATTCGTGGCAGCATGAACTTAAAATTTGCTTTGCGAGATTTAAGAACTGACTCTAATGTAAAATTCAATGGTTTTTCGTCAATCAGTCTCTTTTTTTTACTGGAAAAACATAATTAATTTTAAATGCAGTTATATACACTATATCACCAAAAGTATTGGGACACTTTCCAAAATTCGTATTTTTTAGGATTTCTCGAGTAGTTAAAAGACCAAATGTTTTGTAACGTTTGTCTTATAGTCTAATAGACTTCTGCTGACATTTAAAAATAAAAACTGTTTAACCCATACATTTAGGAGACTAAAAATGGGCGGAGGGGAAGAAACAAAAGCGTTTAGACTAATGTTCCTTTTAAATAGTTAGGAATAAGCTGTAAATTTCGGAAATTAATTTACACATCATGTATAATTATCTTTTACATATGTTCATAAAAATACCGCATATATTCCCGAAGATATAAAAAAATTTTCAATACCATACTAAATAATGTTGCAGTTGCTTTAATAAGTATTTTCATCGTACATTTTTATGTAACTTTTTTGTTTCAATATAAAACATCGGCATCGGAAAAAACATCGATGTTTCAAAAGTATCTAAAGTAAAATGATAAAAACACCAATGTTATGACAAAAAATATCGATGTATCCGAAGCATCTACATCGATGTCTCCACCACTATTACGGAGTGATTCGTGATAAAACAGTTTGTTTTTGAACAATCCCTTATGATTCATCGCGCTTCAGAGAATCATTAAAATTGATAAGATAGCTAATATCTTTCTAAATTTTTTAAATATTCAACTGGATTTTTTTAAAAAGTTGCTTCATCTATATGAGTACGTAAGTTTTGAAGCTATAAATTGCTATCAGTCGATCATGCGTCGTGAAACCATTAAATGCTTTAGATGTTCATATTTCAAGAAATTTTCAATATTTTAATTTGAAATCGCAGCATTATGTTTTTCTTGTATGTTGTCATCTTTTCTAAAGGTTTGATAAGGTTTAACGGAAAACACTATGTGTTATAAGACAAAAGCCGGCAAATAAAATTGTCAGTTTTGAAAGAAATGCTCCTATCTTCGGGAATATAAAAGGTACTTTTACAAAAATATGAAAAAAAAAACCCTAGTATGTAAATTAATTTCTAAAATTTACATCTTATTCTCAACTATTTCTCAACTATTTACGATGTGATGAATGGTCATGTAACATTTTTGTCCCCTTTCCCTTTTCCCTCTTTTTCGGTTCCCTAAATGAATGGATAATTTAATTATTATTTGGAAATGTCAGTTGAAGCCTACGTTTATGTTTCAAATGTTATTGAATAATTGGTCTCTTACTTTTTGAGAAATTCTTAAAAATGCGAATCGTTTAAAGCAGTGGTTCTCAACCTTTTCACGGCTAACGCCCCCTTTACGGGTGAAATTTTTTCTAAGCCCCCCCCCCCCCTTTATTTTAAAGGTGAGAGGGTGTGCGAAAAGAGGTTTAAAGTTTAAAATAATTTCCTTCTAGAATTTCATAAAACGGTTAAACAAGATATATTTTTCCTCATTAGTCATTATTAAACTAAAATTACGAATGTAGAAATAAAAAAAAAATCTAGGATTAAAAATGTTTTATTTTTAAAAGAAAAGTGACAAAATAAAATTGAAAAAAAAAACAAGCAAAAATAATTTTACTCAAAAAATTAAGAAAACAATCACATGCGATAAAAATAAACAAGCAAAGCATTTTTTTTCTCATTTAAAATATGAAATGAACATTCAGAAATATATATTAGTGAGATATTTATTTTTGGTGGTTAAAAGTGTCCACACGATAGGTTTAATGTTTTTTTGGAAAGTGAAGGCGCAAGTCTCCTCTTGGGACGATTTGGAGTCGATTGTTTGTACGTAACTAGGTCGGTGACAACAATGAATCCTCTTTCGACGAGGTAGGCAAAGGGGAAAACGCTTAAAAAGTTTTTGGCGATAGCTCAGTCTAGGATAAAGGCTACTAATGTCTCCTTGCAGCCCAAATCCTGTAAGATTGTTAACATTCTGGAAAACAGCTTTTCAAGTTTTAGGGTTGAAAGTTTCACTAATTCTTACTGGTACTGAACATCTGCTGGCTCAATATTTTCAAAAGGTTTCATAACCCTTTGAAAGAGGGTATTGAGATACGTTCAGAGACAAAAATATCCTTAAAACGCTCAGAGAAGTCTTTGTGCAAAGACTGAAGATGTTGGCAAAAATGTGAGCATCAGCGAAGGAGATTTCCCTAAAAATAAAATATGAAAGTAAATTAATAAAGTGAGCAAAAGCCAAAGTTAAAAGTGGTAAAACAAAACAGTCAGACTGAGCGGGCACTCTAAGCATTGCAAATACGATTGCCAGGTAAAAAACTTCGGAAAATAACCAAACCGAGGAAAATAGCCAAATTGCACGAATGCCCTGGGCCATCGAGATATTTTGGATATCTTTAAGGTACTAAGCTAACTTATGAGAACATGGTGAAAGAAAATTAATAAAGTAACAAGAAGTTCTGTCAAGAACTAAACGAGCCTACTTTCCCGTACATCGACATCGGCATTCTAGCATCTGATCATTATTCTCTTGATTATCTAAGACTAAAAATTATGTCAAACATACCTTTAAAAGCAAAATATACCTCTCTCATCAGATGAAATAGACACATAAAAAGTAAATAAATGAATAAATAAAGTTTTGTCGCACCTTTTAAAGAATGTAACTGTTACCGTTCTTCCGTAGAAAAATTCCTCAATTGTTTTCAAAAAAAAATTAAAAGTACAAAGTACATCAAAACACATTTTATCAAAGAAAGAAAAAAAAAAAAAAAAGAAAAAAAAAGAAAAAAAAACTCGTCCGTTGATAAAATGTCTCGAATTTCACTTTTAATCCGTTGCCAGTTGTTAAATATAAATTAAGAATAAAATGCCCTAGTGAATGAAACATTTTTGTTACAAAAAAAATCGTCTGCCAAAAATAATAATAATAATAATAATAAATTCAATAAAACAAATGAATAAATAAACAAAAAAATCGTCTGCACAGTCAGTCATTTTTTTCGAACTGTTTACTCAAAAGTTATTAGGGGTGACAGCTTGCTTGAGCGGTTCAATGTTGAATGAAAAATTGTTCAAATCGGAAATGTAAATACGGGAATGAAGTATCCTTGAAAAGTTCTTTCCAACAAAAAAAAGTTTGTTCAAATCGGACTGTTCATTAAAAAGTTAGTATCGCGGGACCGGTTATTTGAACGGCTCAAAGTTGAACCAAAAAGTGTTCAAATCAAAAAATCAAATATGGGAATGAGCTGTACTCGCCGAGATCTTTCCAACAAAAAAAAGTTTGTCCAAATCGGAATGTTCATTCAAAAGTTATTAGGGGGGGACAGACAGACAGACCGACCGACAGACCGACAGACACACAAATTCCCCATCTCAATACCCTACTTTCAAATTTTTAATTTTTCGATATTCATTTTACCTCTTTATTTTTTTAACTTGGCGATATTTTTTGGACTTGGCGATATTTTTTTTAACTTGGCGATATTTTTTGGACTTGGCGATATTTTTTCGATGCATTAAGCTACTTTTAATACTTTTTTCGTCTTTCTTTTATTTTTAACGGGAAAGTAGGCTAAAAAAACATAAATCAAAATCGATGATGTTTAATGTTCTGTCTAAAAAACGCTATTTGTGGGAGACACTCGAATGCAATTGTGAATCTTTTTCGTAATATTTTTAATCCCCCATTAAATTTCGGCAATATACATTGAAATCTGGTATCTTAAACGGGGAATCGTTCAGTCTGAAAACCAATTTCGTTTAGCAACAATCAAAATAGGGGACTCAAACTTGAAAACTTAATTTGACCATTTTTACCTGTAGATGCAGGACGGTACTTTTACATGTATAATAAATACTAAAAAAAAAAAAAAAAAAAAATGCGTTATAAATTTTTTTATAGCTCTTAGAATCTGCATTGCTATGATAAAAAAAATCAATCAACAGTTTGGTTAAAAAATAATCAAACAATGGCGTGGCTAATGCTTTTGAATTTTATCTAGGTATGTGTGACCCAAAATAGCCAAATTGGCTAATATTAGCTAAAATAATGCAATCCTGATTGCAACTTCGATTTATTGTAACGGTTCTTCATTAGGTAAAGCTGGACCGCGAAGAGATGGTGGGTGACTTTGAAGTGGAAACGGACTGCTTAATTTTGTAATAGGTAGCATCAGAGAGATCACGCAGGAAGTAATTGTTTTCATGTACGAGTAAGTAAAATGTAACTTTTGACGCTGATTCTTCCTATTTTAAAATGAAAGAGGTCAGTTTCCGCTTCAAGGTCATCTGACATCTCTCCGTCATGAAGCTATAACATTTTCTCTCAAGATTGTCGGAGGCAAAAAATCACTAAAACGTCAAATCGCTGCAAAAGAGAAAAATAGAGAAAAGGAAAAAATATACATATAAGCAAAAACGCTAAACTTTTAATAAAGCATCTGTCACCTCCGAAAAACGTAGTGAAATAAGTTTAAAGATTCCAGAGCACATAACTTTATTTTATCGTAGGCACAAAAAATTCAAGTTGGGTTCTTGATTTAATGCAAAATTTAATTTTGATTTTTAAAATTGAAATAAATTCTAATACATTTGTTATACTCTGACCCCGAATTTTTCCCACCGCCCCCCTATCGCCCAAAATATACCCACCGCCCCCCTACTTCCCAAAACATGTTCACCGCCCCTCAGCATCTTGCCACCGCCCATAGGGGGTGGTACCGCCCCCGTTGAGAACCACTGGTTTAAAGTGTATCAATATTTTTGACAATATAGTGTAATTATTTCAAACACCACTACCTCTTCTCAATTGCTTTGCCATAATACTTTTCTTTTCTTTTTATAAATAGATGCTAAGTTATATTCACATTTTTACTAAAATCACTTTTACTGCTGTAGGGGAAATTTTAATAGGCAAAAACATTTGAGAAATTCTCGTATTTTCAGTAGTTTTTCTTTCATGACCACGCCTCGTATAGGGAGAAATCTTTCTGCGCAATAAGAATAGTTTCAACGTGGGGTTTTATTGCATTTAGAGACTTATTTCTTCGGTATAAACTAATACTCATTAAAGATTTTATTAAGTTAAGGGTGTGCAAATCCTTTTGATAAATTTGGTTATTTTGTTAAGAAGTATTCAAAAAAAAATATTTAATAGGACAATATTACCGAAATAATATTTGCAGTACATGAATAGTAATTAATAGGAGATGTTTATTATAACGTTTCAGCAATTTACATTTTTAACAGAAAAAACAATTTAAATAATTTAAATGCTTTAGTGAATATGTAATGTTTCACTTGCGATTTTCTCACTTTCATTTATAAAACAGAATTGATGTTAAAAATCTTTAAAAAAAGGATCGTCGCCTCCAAAGCAACAGTAGGATATCTCATACCGTTATTCCTTTGATTAAATGTCTTATTGTTGTTGTTGTTGTTTTCCTAATTTTCCAGCATTGATTTGATTCAAAATGAGAAGTTTTTTCTTTAAACATATACTAACAGACCTATTTATCAAACAAATGTAAGCTATAACATTTAGAACATTCAGAAAATTTAAATTATTGATTATGATACCATGTCTTCGTACATTAAAATAAAAATGCACCAAGTGCTTCGTCCTTATATAGTATCAGTAAAAACTTACAACACAGGCTTTTGTGGAATCCACAACTTTGTTACATTTGGCACATCGTAAGCAACTGCGATGCCAAAGTCTCTTCATGAACATAACTTTCTCAGCTGGAAAAAGAAGAAAAATGATTTATTGCAGCTTACAGCTAAAAATAATCTATGTAACATTCAATCAGTGGTGCCAAAGAAAAAAGACCAGTGTATGGGCAGCATATGCAGCACAGAATCCTATCCTCCACAGGATCCTTCGGTTTATTAATAAGGGAAACCTAAGTGTTAATAATGCCGCTCATGGCCGCATGGGGTTATAATCTACTTTTGAAGGGTGATCAAATCACAGGATAAAATGTCTGCAAGCAACATTTTCTTTTTCTTTTTTCAAGTAAGATCATGTGCGTACTGTTTTTTAAGATCATGCATTTTTGACAAGACTGTTTTGTAATAGTTGTTGCTACATTTTCGACTATTGATGAAAAATTGCTCGTTTATAATACTTTATCATCAGTAAGGCTTCCGGC
>JAXGGA010017895.1:0-23250 GCA_038373865.1 Uloborus plumipes | reverse complement strand
ATTAAACACCCAACGATGTGGTAATTAGATATTTTTTACTTTGCCACAATTATTGCTTCATTTATAATTGAAAAATAACATGCAATAAATAACCGATCTAAACATTGACTGGTCATTTCAGCGAAAATTTTACGAATCAGTCCCGATTCTCCAGAAATTTTGGTAATTAATTTTTAATATTTATCACCAATTAATTGTATTTTTTAATTTGTTTCTCCATCTAATTGTGTGTAACCAAGTATTAACTTATTTAGGCATAAGCCATTTATAAAGGACTCAAAAAAAAAAAAAAATTCTTTGGCAAAAGAAAGAAAAAAATGATCTGCCCCAGCTTTCAAATTGCTAGGACTTAAAATGCAATTTCAGATTAAGCTGAAATGCAACAACAAAATCATTTGCAATGCACAGCACAAAAAAATTCTTCTGACACCCTTTTCTGCTGATTTTTCTGTATGTTTCAAAACTGTCCACTCTGTTACAAGCCTGTTCAGAAAATAAAATAAGCAATTGCATTCAATGTGATATTTTTTTTAAAGAAGTACAAGTAATGTATCTGCTGTGATTACTTTGATACATTGAATTATATAGTCAGCAACTAAGATAAGCCTAAAATTCTTGTGCTGATGATAGTTAATTTGCACTGTGGATGTCCACATCTGTTACAGTCGCATTAATGGTGCAAAAAATATTTTTTCTTGAAATTGCAGACAGAATTAGTTTCAGGATGTTTAGTCCATTTTATACTTGTTCTGTAATCAACTTTTCTTCGCGATTAGAAATATATTTTTCAAACCTCATTTGTCTCCTCTGTTACACAAAGTGGTCAAACTATTCAAAACCCTTAATGAATGACTCGCATACAAGCCATTTACACTTTATTATGCACAAATAAACAGAGAATAATTTTTAAAAACAACAATTAGTTGGCGAAAATTACTTCATTTGATAAACTTAACTCGACAATTTCAGACATGATTTGTACCATTTTGGCTGGAATAACCCATAAATATAACATTTGCATCTAAGAATGTATCTTTATTTTTTTCAAAATGAAGTTGAATTTCGAGGTGATTGTTTAAGAATTAGTTTATTAATTTGTTTTTTAAAAAAGTGAATGTGTTTAGCATGACTCTTAATGTATTTAAAATGATAATTTGCTACTTTTAAGAATGTGTATCTTAATTTTTTGGAACTAAAGTAAAATTTCAAGTTGATTATTTAAGTATAAGTTTACTCATTTGTTTTTTAAAAAGTGAACAACTTTAGCATAACTCTTAAAAATATATTTAAGCTGCTGATTTGAATCTTCAGAAAATATGTACCTTTGTTTTTTGGAGTTATATAAAATTTTTAATTGATTATTTGAGTATAAGTTTATTATTATTATTACTATTTAACACACTGGTCCTGTTTTAATATTTTCTTCTTTAACTTGTATGTTAGAAAAATTACATGCGTATTATTCTTTAAAAAAAAGAATTTTAAAGCAACATTTTGCTTTATATTATTGCAAAATTAGAAATAAAAGAAATGTGTTACTTTGTAATGAAGTTTAAATTCATAAAATTCTAATAAAATATGTATTAATTTGAGAAGAAAAAAAACGTTTATCTGAGCTTAGTTTTTTTTTTTCTTTCTTTCTTTCTTTTTTTGTAAATCAATTATCGGTATAATAATATTGGTGAAATATTTAATAACTGTATCATTTACGTAGAAACTTATTAAAATGATATTGAAACAGAAAAGCTTCAAAATTTAAACTAAGAATAATTAAAAGTTTAAAGTTTTGTATCTTTTGATAAAAATACATAATTTAGAAAGAAATCTCAATATGCCTGTGTTTATATGTGGCGTCCCCAGTGTTTCCTTTTCAGGCATCTCTCGGGGGGGGGGGGGGGGGCGCACTGCCCTCCGGAGAAAGTCAACCCCCCCCCCCTGGAGGAAAACTCAGTTATGTACTAACACACAACATAAATGTAATTATACAAAAGAATAAAAAAATAAGCAAGTAAATGTTTAACAAATAAAATATAACAGTATCTAACGAAAATTTTAAAACATATATCATGGGGAAGGGGGGGGGAGGCATCAAAGGTGGCCTTCAATTGCATTCTAGAATGTCAATTTTGGAAAACTACCGGGGGGATTTGAACCCCTTCTTTTTCCCTTGAAGTTATTAAAAATCGCCTACAGTTTTTTGTCGGGGGGGGGGGGGTGACTTTCAGGGAGAGTACTGAGCTGCATCAATTTTCATAATGTTATAAAAGATAGTCTACAAATGCATTTTTAGTAGGGATGCACCGATTAATCGGCAGTACCGATTAATCGGCCTTAATCGGCCACTTTGCCGATTATTAATAATCGGCAAAATCGAGCCGATTAATCGGCGGAAAAATATTTTTTAAATATTATTTTTTAAAGTAAACCTTTACTAAGAAATTATGATGAATAATTTTATTAACAGTAATAATAATCCTTACCGTTGATGTAAAGTTTTTAATACATTAATTCTCCTATTTTTGAATGAAAATACACATAGATAATGAAGCAACATTTTTCATGCGTCGATACTTTTCTCCTTGCTTTTAGATCATCTTCAATTTTTCACAAAGAATAAAAGTCTTGAATAACATAGCTACTAATAATTGAAAAATTGAAACTAAAAGAACTTCAAAATTGGATTGCTCACCACACAGACTCCCCCCTCCTTTTTTTTGTTTTGAATTTTCATGTCTAGTTTACATAATCAGCAATGTGTTAATGCAATATTATTGACAATAATATGAAAATTATCGGGTTCGTTCAACCCGGGTTAGTTCAGAGAAATTTGACAAAATTTTGAAATTATTTTGGGAAAATTAGGAAAATAGGAGAAAAAAATTAGCAACTATTTCAAAAGTTAGAATTGTAAAAAAAACGAAAAAAAAAACCTGTAACGGTGAAATTGGTAGTACTGAAAACAACCATTTTAATCATTAATCGGCTTGACCGATTAATCGGCCGATTATCAACTGCCGATTAATCGGTAATCGGTAATCGGCCAATTTGCTTATCGGTGCATCCCTAATTTTTAGGATATCAATTTTTCAAATTTCTGAGAAATTATTCGTAAACTCCATCCGTTTACACAACGTCGTCAAAGATATGGCTTGAAATTGATTAATCATGACTTCAATTTCGAAAATGTTTTTGAAGAGAATATAAAATCGCATTCCTTTTCCTCTACTATTATCAAAGATTGTCGACAATTGCATTTTTATAACTAAATTATAAAGCTTTCGAGGGGGAGGGGGTGCATCGAGACCCAATTTTTGTCTATTTTTTCTCAAACATGGCTTAATTGCATTTTCTGGTATTTCAATTTTAGAAAATTCTGGGAGGACCGTCTGTGGACCCGTTCCCTTTCCTTACCGTCAAAAATTGGTAAACTATTGGGCTTCCAGGACTTCAATTTCGAAAATTTTAAGAGAGAAAGTCCTAAACCCATCCTTTTCTCTAATAAATCAAAATACACCAAAACTGCCTTTCAAGATTTCAATTTCAAAAACCTTTCCACGGTACCACAATCTTCAATTTCGTTCGATTTCATTTTCCTGGGATTCCCCCTGCCAAACCCTGTCTATTTCTCCAATGTCACCAGAGATAACCAACAATTGTGGTATTAGTCTTTCAATTTCAGAAACATTCTGGGGACCTCCTCTCCTCTAAATCTAAAATTGACCTACAATTGCGTATCTGGAGTTAAAGTTTCGAAGATAGGGTTTTGAACTGCATCCCTTACATAACTTCGTCAAAGATCGTCTGTATTTGCGCATTTAGGGCTTCAATTTGAAAATTTTCCTGAAAGAGTGCCTCCAAATTCCCCTGAACGTTGTTAAATTTCGTAAAAAAATTCGTTTATGATTTTAATTTCGAAAGTTTGCGAGGGAAAAATCCTTTTATGCCTATTATTTGATTCCTCTTATTTCTATTTCTCTTCGTTTTTAAAACATAATCCATCCTATGCGTGCTAATCATTCATTTTAGTAATAATCATTTTCTAATTTTCGAAGCTGGATACACTCTTTGTTTCACAACAAAGATCTATACAACTATGTATTAAAAAAAATTTAGGGTCACCAAAACCTCATACCGCTCCCCACCCTTGTCAAGTATATTTGACCTCACGATAGACGACAGCACTGTTTCATTATGAATTATATCATAATGATCTCAGTTTTTTCTATCTATTGCCCTTTTATGGGAACGGAATAAGGAAATTAAGTTTTTAAAACATATATCCTCCCCAGGGAGCACATGGGGATTTATTTAGGGGAGGGTCAAGATAATTATTAAGGCAAATTTACAAATTGATAATTCAAAATGTTACTTATTGAGTTTTTATTGAGAGAAGGCGGTTTTCAATTTATTTTGGACGGGAGAGAGGTGGTCCACATCCACTCTCTTGGCAACTGCGGATCTAGTTTTTGGTTTTATGGGAGGTCATTATCAAAAAGGTGGGGGGGGAGGGGAATGCAATTTTAGGGCTCAAATGGGGTTTGGGCAAATTTATCGAAAAAAGTCCCTGAAATGCAATTTTACGCCACCCCTATGATTCCTCCCCTCCGGATTCTCCAAGTGCCCCCCGGAGCAAAATGTCTGAAAGAAACACTGTGTAGAGCTACTCCTGTACAATAAAATAGAGGCTTTGAAAATTGATTTGAATGTAATTAATAGGCATGCACCGATAAGCAGATTGGCTGATTACCGATTAATCGGTTGTTGATAATCGGCCGATTAATCGGCTCAGCTGATTAACGATAAGGATGATTGTTTTTAATACTACCAATTTTGCCATCACTGTTTTTTCTCTCTTATACAATTCCGAGTTTAGAAATAGTAAGTAATTTATTTCCAAGAGAAGATTTTTTTTCCATTTTCCCAATTTTCACAAAATAATTTCAATATTTTATCAAATTTCTTAGAACCAATTTTCATATTATTGTCAATAACATTACATTAACACATTGTTAATTATGTTAATTGGACATAAAAATTCAGAAAAAGGGGAAGGGAGTCTGTACTCCAATTTAGGAGTACTTTTAATTTAATTTTTTTAGTAATTAGTAGCAATTTAATTCAAGACTTTTATTCTTTGTGAAAATTAGAGGTTATCTAAAACACTGTACTAAGGAGGAAACTGTCGCCACATGAAAAATGTTGCAACATTGTCTATGTATATTTATTCAAAGTAGGAGAATTAATTTATTAAAAACTTTAAATCAACTGTGAGGATTATTATTACTCTTAATAAAATTATTTATCGTAGTTTCTTAGTGAAGGTATACTTTAAGAATAAAATTAAAAAAAATATTTTTTGGCCGATTAATCGGCCCGATTTTGCCGATTATGGCCGATTAATCGGTGCATCCCTAGTATTTAACATGTTCTTAAAGAAATAATGCGAGAAACAACTTTGATTTATTGTTTTGAAGCTGCATTACATAAAAATAAGCGAACATGCAATGTAATTGTAATGCCGGATATCCGCAGGATATCCGGGGGCACAATTCCGGATATCCGATATCCGTCTTGAGACGAGCCACCGGATATCCGATATCCGGTATCCGGCAAAATCACTATCCGGTCCATCCCTAATTACTATACATGCATATTTGGATTTAAAAGTGCTGCATCTTGAGAAAATTGCTCCGCTTTTGTCACTGTCATTTTTCCTGCTTTAACGCGGCGCACAGTGGAGTATTTGAGTGAAAATAATGGCCAAAAGTCGAAAATTGAAAAGTTATCCGATTTTTATGAAAATTTATTTTATAATAGTTGATTAACTGGTGCATCGATCGGCACCAGTTTTGGAAACTTGAGCCTCATACAACTGCTCATAGCCTCGGTCAAAGATGAAGTTTCCGTGATAATTTTCGCTTTTTTGTTAAGTTTCAGCCTAATTATTACGTTTTAATGCAGATTTTTTTGTGGCGTTATAAATGAATGGAATAAAACCAAACCAGTTTTACTGGTTAGGGAACTGTCAGGGCCTTGTGTTAATTTTTGATTCGAAGTAAATAGTTTTATTTTTTGTCGTCAAAAAAAATAAATGCTTGGTGCGAGAAATTTTTAATGGCTTTTTCCCAAATTTAGAACTATTGAAAGCTTTTTAAGTGGTTGTCGCGCTATTTTGAAAGTTGGAGCGTATTTGTGAAAGTCTCATGTGCTGATTTCTGCAAAAAAATGTTCCGCAAACAGTTGCCATTTTTTTATATAATTTTTTGAATAAAATGTATCATTTAATCATTTTGGACGTCTTGATATTAAAACGAATTTGGTAATGAAAATTTAATAAACTTGTAACTCGTGATTTCATTTGCATTATTGAATGGTGGTTGATGGTGGTGAATCAAAATAATAAAGCACAAAAAAAGCAATAAAGTTTCAGACACGTGTTTTAGGGTTACGAGAAACTCCTTTATCAGTACATAAAGATGTGAGCTTAGAGTTGAGATTCAACGAAGTAATTTCAAAACGCTATTTTTATATTCATATTTTTTTGCATCGATTGTGCCATTGAAACATGTTCATGCAGTTTTATAACTGTTTGTGAGTTAGATTATTAATTTTTTTATGTACGCTAATCCGTCAATCAATTGAAATAGTTTTTTCTCACTGCGAAGTTTTTTTTTCCTTTTAAATTAAGATAACTTGAAAATACATTTATATATCATGTTTTTCTTTCTTTATCATTGTAGAAAATTATGTGACGGGGGGCGTATGGGGGGGGGGTGGAGGTATTTTCCCGCTTATATATAGTATGTTAGTAAATTTCTTTTCTAGCGCATTTCCTATCGATCAGCGGCGTAGCGTAGGACTTTGCCGCCCGGGGCATGCACCATATTTGCCGCCCCTTCCCTTTTCTCCTGCCCCCACCCCGCCCGAGAAATTATGACATTTTTAATTTTTTACTGAATAAAAACAGGAATTTTTTTATAATTCACACCATGTTTTACATTTTAATGTATTCATCCTACAACAGGAAATGCTGATCGAAAAATTCTAATAAATCTTTTTCTAAAATTATTGAAGTATATGAGAGATAATATTTTCCGAAAATGAAAACATTTTAAGCAGAATAATATTAAACAGCATTATGCGAGCGTGTCCATTAGGGTGTCCCATAAAAACCGAAAGTCAGAATTTTGTAACGCATACGCTCTTATTTGTTTCCTTTAATTGTAAAAAAAGTTTCATGCAATTTGAACAACGGTAACTCGTGCCGAGTTGCGTCCGAAAGTGCGAACTAGCCCTTTTTCACTAGGTTAAATCGAAAAAAAAAAAATTGTTCGGAAATTCAAAATTTCATGTTGATTAAACGCTTCCCCCACGTCCCCACATGTCCCAAAAAATCATTTGTTCAAATTAAAAAACATTTAGGTACCTCAAACGAGGCTTAAAATTCATAATTTTCTTCAAAAACAACGATTTTTTTCTATGTATTTTGTAAACAATGAAATATAAATTTTAAAAATTATCAAGATGAAAAATATGAAACGTAAAGGTATACAATTAGAGCTAAATATAAGTTTTTTCTCTCATTTTATACTTATTTCTCCCGGAAATTACTCAAAATTAAGGTTTTTTCAAGTTTTAAGTTAATTTTTTCCATTTTAAATACATTTTTTTATTATTCATCTGAAAGTATGTTCTTTAGTGATTTTGGAACTTCATCTTTTCTTTAAATGTATCTAATTTAAAATAAATAAATAGTTAAAATAAATAAATTGAAAAAAAAAAAAAAAAAAAAACTATGACAATTTATTTACAACATATATTTACTACAATATTACAGTACAATAAACATTGCTAAACATACTATTGTTTTAATGTTTGTTTATTGCAGTCAGAGGATACGCAACATAATAAAAATTTTGTTTTTGCTTCTTATTAGTTGTTAGCAAACCATGAAAGTCCTGCCTCATTTTTACCGCTCTTTCAGCTGTATTATTTACTGGTCTAAGACCACCCTTTTTCCTTCAAGGAATTAAGTGTTATTCGCCCATAAAGAAGGATCCTCATTGAGAAAACTATCATCAATTTTGAGCCTACACTCTCAAAAATTTCTTCTTAAATTGACGGAAATTTTCTTGGCAGCAGTGCTGCCGGAAGATTAACGATATTTGACGGATTTCCGTTTCTATTTTTTCTGTCAAATGACGAAACTTCTGTCTTTATTTCTTCCGTTACAAGAGGGAAGTGTTCCGTCATTTGACGAATTTCCGTTTCGTTCTTTCTCCTGTTAATTGAAGAAATTTCCGTCTTCATTTTTTCCGTTATGGGAGGGTAATTTTCCGTTATTTAAAGAAACGTCCGTTATGGTTGTTTCTGTTACACAAATGATTTATTTCGTCATTTAAAGAAATGTCCGTTACGATCGTTTCCGTTAGATGTAGGAAGTTTTGAGTTTTTCGAAGAAACTCGTTATTTTTGTTTCTCTTAAATGATGGATTTCTTTTATTTCTTTTTTCAGCCCTTAAAAAAAGAAAATTTTTGTACAGATTAAAGCAGGGTTAATCGGTTTAGACCAAATCGTTTTTTTTTTTCAAACTGTGTGTTTTTTCAATGTAATGTTAAGCTTGCTAAATAGTTTTATTTTTGCATTCATGCAACTTTTTTATTCAATTCATATTACCATTAATTCACCATTCATTCATATTACCTATTAGGCACATAAATATACAAGGTAGATGCAAATTAAGTCTTTCTAAAATCACATGGGGGTAAAATCCAAGTATTTATTTCTTCAATATTTTTTTTCAGCAGTTGTACATTTCAAAATACCCAAAAAGTAAACTTCAAGCAAAACTTCATTTTACTACCCAATTTGCTTACTTACTTAAGATGAATAGAGATAAATAATGTATCATTGAGGAAATCCACGTTGTATATTAATCTTAACTCTGGAGAATATTTAAATAACAAGAGAAAAAAAATAATAGAAGAAATCCAAAACATTTAGAGTAGGCATGAAATGGCTCCAATAATTGCACTTTTTGTCATATGTGCTTTTATCCACAATACAATCAGAGCAAGAAAAGATACATCAAACTTTGAAAAAAAATATCAATGATTCTGTGCTCTTATAAGACTTAATGCCTGAGTTTCACCTTACAGAGAACTTTTTAAATCCCAGTATAATATTCCCCTGTATGAATTATGGAAGAATAAATATACATTAATTTTTATAACGAAATTCTTATTATTGAAATGTGTTAAAAAATATTTTAAAAGTTATGTAATGTATATAACACTTGTGTTTGTAAATACTAAGAAATTCTTTTTATGATTAAGAATGCATGATTTCAAGTTTTCTTACATTAATTTATTAATGGTAGTAGGCTATAATTATGAAGAAATAAAGGTGCAAGATTTTATAATTAATTATGTCTTACACTCATTGCAATATATCGCTTGAATTGCTCATTCACAACAAGGTTTTTTTTATATGTACTAATTTCTTAATTGTTAAAAGATTTTCAAACAAAATTTCCTTTATAGAAATGAAACTGCATATTTTTACGCTTAATATTTTGACATTTAATTTAATTATTAAGTCCAAACGTGAATTTAATTCACATGAATAAGCATTTGTTGACAATAAATTAATAACGTCATGATGTCTCCGAAAAAAATTGCTCTCATTACGATTAAAGCTTAAACCGGTTTTTTTACAACCCTGAATTGAAGAAAACTATTTTATAAATAATATATAACTATATTATATAAAATATATTTAGAAAAATACCAGGAGAACACCAGAAATTTGTATAAAGCAACCTACAACCTTTTTCAAACAATTATTCACTTAAATAGGATTTTTTAAAGATATTAAAAAGTATTCTTGAATTTATATTTAACCTATTTCTTTTTTCAATCATATTCAGAAATGCCTTCAAGTCAAAAATTTTGTTAGCTGCAACCAGCTCAGGACTTAAGCATCAAGACTTTTATCAGGACCTAAAAAAATATGTTATTAAACCCATATGATTCACCAACTTCTTATAAGTAGAAGAAGATTAACACCTGTTTTAAACCACGTAGTAAACAATAGGAGAATGGATTTACAGTAAGAGAATGTAGAATTTTATTTTTACAGGCATTTATGCATACAGACAATATTACTACAACTTTCTTCTTTTCGACTCATGGTTCCTCTTTCTGGTTTTATTTCTACAAAGACACTAAAAGAAAAGAAAAATAAAAAAAAAATTATAACAAGACAATAAAAACTTAACTGAGCAGGGTGCTGCACTATACCTGATGCTTGGTTAATGAATCCTCGCCTTGTACTTGTAACTTAAGTTCATTAAAAGTGAGCATTCTTTTCTTGAAAATTGCTTCAAAAATTATTCTATTTTAAAGTGACTTAAAAAAATGCGGTTTACAAAATGCGATTTTCTCAGCAGCACTCTGCTCTTTTTTTGACTTTTGAAAAACTCCCATATATATACTGTCGGCCCCGCCTAAACAAATACTGTGGGTTCCAAGAAAAATTATTCAATTAAACAGGGATCTTTAACATTGCGTCTATGGCATGGGTTCCGGGATGCTTTATTCATATAAGCGGTTTATTTGTTTATCCGTTACCCGATTAAGCGGGGACGATTAGTACATGACTCATTTATGAAAGGATTTTAAATATTTTGATCACTTTGTGTGACAGAGTGGACAAATAAGCCTTTAAAAATATCCTTATAATCACAAAGAAAAGTTAGAATCACAGAACAAGCATAAAGTGGAATAAACAGCCTAAAACTGTAAGTCTGTCTGCAATTTCAAGAAAAAATCTATTTTTTTCATCATGAAATCGACTGTAACAGAGTGGACATCCAACAGTTCAAATTAACTACCATAAGAAAAAAATTAGGCTTATCCTGGTTGTTGAACTACATAATGTAGCAAGCTAATCACGACAGTTATGCTACCTATATTTTTAAAAAATATATCAGATTGAATGCAATTGTTTATTTTATTTCCAAAATGCTTGTGAAAATTAGCAACATCGAAAATCTACGGACGTGGATGAATAATAGTTTTTTTTGGGATTTGTTTTTTTTCATTTGCGTAATAATCTGCAGAAATGGTGTCAGAAGCATCTTTTGTGCTGTGCAGTGCAGTCAGGGTGTAAAAAAATCAATAATTCTTTTTAAAAAATAAAAAAAATCAGATTTTTTTTATTTAAATCAGATTTTTTTATTTAAATCGGATTTTTTTGATTAAAAAAATTGAAACTTCAGTTATTAATTAATTTACATTTATGAACGACTTACCTTTAAGTTTTTAAAAATACAAAAACACCCTTGAAGTAAAGCTTCACCAAAAACTGTGATATAAAACCAGATTCAATGCAAATACATATGATTCAAATCACTTTTAATATCAACAAAATTATGAAACACTATACAGAAAAATTAAAGAAAAGAAAGACAAGAAAAGAAAGGAAGAAAGAAAAGAAGACTTCTCATTTTATTAAAATTTCAAGAAAGCATTACATGAAATTTTAATAAAATGAGAAGTACAATGAAAAAATTATCTGCAAAAATTTTTTAATTAAATGTAACTTTTTCAGCTGTAATGAAAATAAAAAAACGAAAGAAATTAAGAAATTCAATAACTGTTAAAGTGTAGAGATGGAAAATAACCAGCTGATGATGTTTTTTTTTCTTTTTGGTAAGATATGTAAGGGCTCGCAGTTGACTTTTTAAGAATTTTAGGGACATTTTTCTAAAATTCAATTTTTTTCCACTGATAAAGACTGCCCCCCCCCCCCCCCAACTTGCAATGCAAAGGCATAGAAAATTCATTTTCTGTCTGGTTGTTTTTTCTTTTACTGAATGTATATCACATACATCCTATTATGTCCCTCCCGCCTCAATTCACTTTTTTCAACACCTGCCCTGCAGCTGCATGTATTTTCTTTAGTTCACATATTAGACAAAACAAATAGCACTATTTATGCATACATATTATTTTGACTGCAACCTTCCACCATCTGTGGAGGGGGGGGGGGTGAGTAGGATTAATGCAATAGCATTCATCAAAAAGAAAATAAAAAAGAAAGAAAGAAATATATTTCAATATTATTTCTTACTTGGGACAATCTTAGCTCCTATATTTGTCTCTAAAAGAGTTAAAATCTTTAGACTATTTTAGCATAGCTGAATCTGTAAATGCATCAAATAACTCACAACAGTGCATTTATTTCTAATTCTGAGTTGAGATCTTTGGGAAAATTTTATTGTTACAGATACTTAACAATTAGAAGGCCAGTAAAATTGAGTTCAGGCTCTATTAGATAAAAAGTACTAAAAATCACATACAACATCACATTACGTTTTTCGTAATTAGTTTATCGAACAAAGAACGATTACGTGTACATTATCAGACAAAAACTACATATGCATACTAAGTTTCATGTTTCTAGGCCTTGTTTTTGCAAGACTCGCTCACCAAAGACAAATATATCTACATGTACTGATTCCTCATTCCATTCAAAGTGACACGCATTAAGACATTAGCGATATGAATAGAATAATATAAATATAACATGAAATTTTCATGAAGTCTAAAAAAATATTAGTTTTGAAAAGAAGACAGTCTTGAATTAGAAATGAAAAAAAAAAAACAATTGTTCGATTTTATAACAAACAGAAAAATATTATCTTTTAACAGGTTCATTTTACAAATTATTTCAAGTGACAAAAACATTTTTTCTTTGGTAGTTCGGGGTAGGAATCTGAATCGATTAGCATACGAATTTGCACAATCATTTTTCAACAAAGCTAACTTTAAAAAATATAGATATATATATTATACATTTATGCATATACATACGAAAATAACAACTGAATGCGTACTAATAAAATAAGGGATTGTCTGTTTTTGACACATATGGTTGTCATTTTAATTCCACGAATGAGTAAGAATCAGCATTTTTATTTATTTACTTTCATAGTTCAACTTGTTCTCAACCACGATATGCCTTCCAAAACGATTATTTAGGTTTAATTATTAAACATACTTAAGAATTGACTAATCAAAGTAAGCTTTTTAAGATTTCCATGAGCTCTGATAAGTTCCCGCTGATTTAAATAAGAATTTTCCTTTGGAATTTAAATTCAAACATGGCGCCTTTTACCCATTCGTAGAACAGAGAAACTGTGAACATTCCATGAATTTATATTTTTTTCAAGCTGCCATTAAAAAATGTCTTTAAGTTAGCAGAACGATTAAATAATTTTTGGAATCCAATTCTGAAATTAAGTACTTACCCATATTTCATTATGATGTTTTCCTTTTCCTTTCCGACTGATTTTCGTAGCTTGCTTGTTCTTCGGTGGCGCTGGTATCGTGAATCATTTCGGGAAGAAGCGGACTGCGCATGCGTGAATGCGGAAGTTAGAAGAAATAACGGAAGTTTTCGGTTTTAAGGGAAACAGAAATTTTTCGTTAAAAAATGAATGAAAATGTAGTGTATAAAGAGGGTTTTTTCTGAGAGTGTAGTAAGCAAAGGCTGACTTTTAAATGATATGAAATTATCAATTGTTTCCTCTGCAAAATAATAAAATAACAGGTAACAAATACGCGATATGAGGAAGTAACTAATTAAACAATTAGTTACTTCCTCCCCCAATTTTTTTAGATTCTGCTCAGTACACAAATACTAGTTTACACTTTCAAGCACAAATCGGCATAATTTGTAATTTTTGAAATTAGTCAACATTTTCGACAATCATATTGATATTAAACAAACATTTATTCAAATTTTTTAAAGAAATTAGGTCCCCAGCACGAGGCATAAAATTTATATATTTCTTTAAATATTTGATTTTTTCTATTTATTTCTTGCATCATTTATAAATTTTAAATTGCAGATACACTTAAAGAAAATATCAAGTCCCAAAATTACTAAAGAACATACTTTCAAAACAGCATTTGCAGATGAATAATAAAATAAAAAATGTAGTAGGGGAATGTGGGGCAAAGTGAAATAGCTGGACAAAGTGAAATTTTGAAATATTTTCCCAGCTTGCAGTGCAACCTATCTAGCAAAATT
The DNA here is from genome assembly GCA_038373865.1 of Uloborus plumipes. Classification (NCBI taxonomy): domain Eukaryota; kingdom Metazoa; phylum Arthropoda; class Arachnida; order Araneae; family Uloboridae; genus Uloborus; species Uloborus plumipes. The sequence continues at coordinate 9,149 of JAXGGA010017895.1, read as the reverse complement.
TTAACTAAGTTCCTAGACAGATAGTTAATTCCTGTCAAAAAATAAGTACCTCCAAAGATCAACGAAAAAAATTATACATCAAGCCATTTTAAAAATTTGATACCTTTATTATAATATTCGTGGTTTTTCAAAAGTATTTCTTGTTATTATAAAAGGATAAGATTTTTGTAATTATCATCCAAACTATTAATTGAGAACTACTGATATCCAGTGCAATCACTGTTTATTTAAAATTAGGCACTTTTTGATTTTCAATGTTCAATGTAATTTGTCAAGTGCACGCGGGGCAAGTGGATAGGGCAACGTGAAATAGCTCATTTCGTATACTTATTCATTCATTTATTAAATCACTCACCTATTTCTTCATTTATTAATTTATGAACATTATTTTACTTAATTATTTACTCATTCATTAACTCAGTTTCTTTTTCGTTCTCTATTTTATTCACTCATTTATTTTTTCTCACACATTAGTTAATTTATTTATTCATTTACTTGCTCATTCGTTTATTCTTCGTTAATTTTTTTTTCATTTATTTACGCATTCACTTGATGAAAATTACTGTTAATCGTCGAATTGAAAAATTTTCATAACAAAAATATTTTATTTTTAACTTTGCCCCATGATTTTTTGAGGTGAAAATTTCACATTTTTTTAAAAGTTCAAAATAACTGCCAAAGATAAAAAATATTTCAATGAAAGTATTATTGCAGAATACATTATTCCTTCTTTATGTACCAAAATTTTGTACATGTAAATTATGTACCAAAATTTTGTACAAAATTGTACTGTGTACATGCTGTACTTTCTACCTAATTTGTGCTTTATTTACGTTGGTATTTAACTTCACTTGTAAAAAAATGTGATATTTAAAATGAAAAAGTAAGTTTAAAATGAAAGAGAAATAAACATAAAATGAGACAAAAAACTTATATTTAGCTCTAATTATATACTTTATGCTTCATATTTTTCATCTTGATATTTTCTAAAAAGTTATCTTTCATTAGAAACAAAATACATACAGAAAAAGCTATTTTTTGAAGAAAATTATGAATTTTAAGCCTCGTTTGGGGTACCTAAATATTTTTTAATTTGGATAAATGATTTTGTAGAACATGTGGGGATTTGGGGGAAGCGTTTTATCAACATGAAATTTTGAATTTCCGAAAATTTTTTTTTTCGATTTAACTTAGTGAAAAAGGGCTAGTACGCACTTTCGGACGCAAGTCGGCACGCTTTACCGTTGTTCAAATTGCATGAAACTTTTTTTTACAATTGTTTTGATGTAAAAGGAAAAAAATAAGAGGGTATGCCGGTATGCGTTACAAAATTCCGACTTTCGTTTTTTTTGGGGACACCCTAGTGTCCATGTCAGTGGCGTTACATAGCGCCTCCGCAACCCCCGCGGCGCGGGGGGGGGCGCAAGACGATTGAGGGCGCTCGATCCAGAAAAATAGCACTATGAGTAACACGAGGAATTTTTTTTTAATAATTTTAATAGGGGGCAGGGGCGCACTTATAAATCTTGCGGGGGAGCGCATCTTAGTCTATGTACGCTACTGGTCCATGTCAACGCCGGTGATAACGGACTGCATGCAGACAAGTTTGATTTGAAGGAAGAGGGGATAAAAAAGCTTTTGATGCAGATTAAGTTATACATAATTTGTCATAAAAAAAACCCGCCGCCACTTAAAAAAAAAGGATCTCAAGTTATTGTTGCAGAATTTGCCGCCCCTAGCAAAGTGCCGCCCGGGGCGAGTGCCCTCTTTGCCCCCCGCACGCTACGCCACTGCTATCGATATCATTGTTGCTTAAGAAGTTTTACCTACTCACTGTGAAATAGAAATCATATTAAATTTGAGTCCTAAGTTTCTATTCGCAGAATTCTTAGTGGGAAACATCACAGTGCTATGTAAACTGTTTTGTACATAAAAATCGACTCAAGGAATGGGTACTATTCGCTTCCATATGAGTGTGTCCAAGCTTGAGCACATTTCACTACTAACGACATTGGTCCCCCTCACCAAGGCCCTGCACCTGCACTCTTGAAATCGGATATCTACGTCCGGTCAGAGATAGGGGGAGGAAGGAGAAGACCACTGAGAAACAGAGGAACGTAACATTACGAACTACTATCATTGAAGAATCACACGCGTCATTTTTGAGCTCCTAAACCATGGAATACTTCAATGTTGAAAATGTCCACCAATATTTTTTTAATTATACGGAATCTACTAAATTCCAGAGGTAAAAATAGTGCTCATTATTGCGGGGGCATATTGTGCGTAGGCATATTGTGCATATTTTACTTAAAATACGTTCAAAATGCATACTTGCCTTTTCATTCAAACTTTTGTTGTACCACATTAAGAAAAATTATATTTTCCAGAAATTTTAAAAGTTCATACTTTGATACAACATGAAAAGTTGTTACTTTACCTTTTTCTGGAGGAAGGGAAGGGGTGGGGGGACACATCAAATTACCACAATGGATGCCACCCGTGTTAGTTACAGTAGTCATAGTGTTTTTTTTTCTTGTGCATGGTTAACTTAGTATTTTGACGATTATAACCGATCGATTAAATACTAGAATTCAGAAAAGAAAAAAAAGTTCAAATTTGTTTTGCACAGAACACTGGGCTATGTAAACAGCATTTTTTGTTTCATAAACAAGTATTAATTACGGTGCATTCTTTCAAATGACAAGAAGTACATTGCATTAAGAGGACCCATCAGAGAGATTCCCAGGTTTCGACTTCCTATGTTATCCTACGGGCCAAAAATTCTTCGTATTTTCGCGATATCTTACCGGCTAATTAAGATTTTCGAATCTTTTTTTTTCGGACTTAATCTATGACGACAAATGCACGTTTTGATCTTGGCTGTGTTTCTTTAACATAATTCAATTTTTTTTAAATGAACTTAAAAGTTCAACGGACAAAAAGTGAATTTTTAGACGAACCGTATGGAATATTCGAATTTTTTAAAAGATGAAATCATAGCGCTCGATCTTAGCTATCCAAAGAGTGAAAAATATTTTCGGTAGCTTTATTAGAACAATAGAAATCTGTACAAAACTGAGCCTATTCCACATCACAAGCTAAAAATTTCCACCCCCCTTATCGGAGGCACGAGCAGGCTCCCCGCTGAGTGATGCATGGCTTCTTTTCGGGGGTTGGCGGGGGGGGGAGGGAGTCATTCGGTCACTTGTGGCTGTAATCGGATACCCTCTGAAGAGCAAGTGTCCAAAAAGAGGGTGTCTTGCCCGAGGTGTCCCCAATAATTGGCCCACCCCTCTATTCAAGCATAAACTTGACGAGTGAGCACGCCTTCCGGAGAGGATTAGTGTCAATCGAAAGGAGGAGAGAGCAAGATAGGGAAACTTAGGGATTTCCCTTGGTTAAACTTTCCCCTGCCCAACCACGTGCTGGTCATTTTTGATATCTTTCCTCCATACTATACTGCAAGTGCATCCAGCATCCAGCTCCAAAATGGAGTTTGGTTTTGTTGATTCAGAAAGAGGAGGAAAACTATTAGTATGCAAAGATTATATGTTCCGAATACATTCACGTAAAAAATGATACGTCTCATTGGAAGTGCACGAACCCTTTGTGCACAGCAAGAATAACATTAATATGGACTAACATGGTGAACCACAGTGATAATCACAATCACCAGCCGGACATCACAAAAAAAATTAGAAAGACCTACGAAAGACGACGCTTTTTAAATTTCAAATTCAACCCCCCTCCCCCTATATCACATGCAGTTGGAAATGCTTTACTGATTACAAAAATACCATTCTTTTTTCTGTACCATCAAAATTGAGTAAGCTGTAGCATTTTAATTGTTTTGAACCGTACGCCATTACATCGCATGAACGAAGAATACAGCAACTCATTTTTATTGTCATTTGAGAATATATCTCCCAGCTGACAAAGGGAGGAGCATAACAAGATACTACACATACCTTGTACACAAAACTTTAACCTTCTACAGTATATAGTTTTTGAAATATACAATTTACACACATACTAACGCATACATACAGACTTCACGAGAAAACTCACATTACTTCACTCGGTGATGGTCAAAAGGGATATTTCGGCTGCCCATACATTGATTAGTACGCATTCACTTGCAGATGAGCAGAAATACAGCTGAATGTACTTTTGAGGGTGGGTAAAATGAAAATTTAGGCGAAAATTGTACAAAAATGTTTTTTGCCTATGCATTAAGTTCTGTAGTTTGTATGCGGAATTTAAAGAACATTTATTCAAAATGTGTGCTAGGCTAAAGAAAAAACTTAGATCAAACTAAGACATTAACTAATATTGAAAAAAATAAAGGTTATGAAGCAAATGATATATGAATCAAGAAGGTGAAGTTCTGAAGTTATTTTTTTACCAATGGAGCAAAAAAGCTTTAAGAAACGGTTTTTGAATTGATGACTTGAATCAAGAAAATTATTGGACGGGGAGGGGGGAGGGTTAAAAGTTCCTGTGATAATATTTACTGAGTTATTTTTAAAGTTTCAAAAAGTTTTATTAACAATTCAACAGTTGCATAAATTAAGCCCTGAAATTAGCTTCTTTATTTTATTAACGATTAAGTTTATAGTTGCTATTATTTATTTTGGTATTGGCTTAAATTAAAAAGCTTATCCCACCAATTAATCTAATACCCTAACCTAGACGTAGCAGTTATTATAAGATAAGCAGTTATAATAAAAAAAAATGCTCTTGCTCAACGACTATTCCAAAAATAAGTTAGCATATAAGGCATTTTTACTTTCATACTCGGTATCGAAAAATTGAATTTTCATTCCTTAAAAAGCTTTTTATAGTTTCTCCAAACAAAAAACGTCTTTAAAACATTGAACAATCTTTAAAATAAAAACAAGTCCGTTCGTTTAAAGGAAAAAAATATCATTTCTGTCTGAAACAAATTTATTGTTAAACCATAAAAAAATTCAAAAGAAAATTCCATTTAAAACATTTAATGCCGACAAATTGCCGAATTATAATAGCAACGTAAGTAATAATAATTGCATGATAAAAATGGACAAAATGAAACTCCAATACGCTTGTCTCCCAAAATCAAAAAGACTTTTGGATCAAAGGAATAAAGTATTCGAAATTATTAGAGCTTTAGTTTTTTTAATTCTTTTTGTAACTTATTTTTGTTGTTCTCTTAAGGGGGTCATTCCATGCGAAATGAGCAAATCGGCTGTGGCTCACATGTCACAGATTTCAATGAAAATTTTTATTACGGTAAATTATGCATATCTATGAGGAAATGCAAAGTATGAAAGTTTAAAAACTGTTTGTTGCTTTGCTATTGACATCAGAAATTAAGGCTCACGCTAAGCCTAAATTTTCAGAGTTCATAACAGCCAGTTTGTGACTCTATAACTCTTAAAGTTATAAACAGACATATGTATTTAAAAAAATAATATTTTCACATTCTCTGGAAAAATTTCTGTCAGTAAAGATGAAAATTAAATTTATTTGGAGCTTTCATTAAGTCAGATATTAACAAAGATTGAAATCTGTTATGTTTTCTTCAGGATTCAAACAACTCTGCTAGCTCTTTGAATGAAAAAAATAAGAGAAAAAAGCAATCCAAAGCGTAAAACTATCTATTACTAATTACGTGGGCTAAGTTAATAATTGGTGTCAAATTTTTTAATGATGAAATCGTACTTTGAAAAATTGAAATTTATCGAAATTTTCAGTTCTTTCACTTTTTTACATGCTAGTTTGAACAAAAGGGAATGCTCCTAATTTGCTCATTTTTGAACGGAGCTTGTTGAAGTGTCTTTTATTTAATATCAAATTCTAATTAGTGCTTTTTTGCGTATTTTTGTCATTAGAATAACTTGAATTCAGGTAAAATTTCATCAATGAAACCATTTATTGTAAGTTTAGAAAGACTTAATCATTTCTTTCGTGTTTCCTTTTCTTGAAAAAGTGTTTATAAAGTATTTGCTGAAGCCTTTCCCTAATTATTATGAAGTGTATTGTTTTCCAGTATGAAAAATTATATTTAATTGTACAAGTAAAAGTTGCTTTTTTTTAACAATCTCCACCGTGATGTGAAGAAAGAATAACAGGTTACTTGCGATAAAACCTATCATTTCAGTATCTGAGCAAATCTTCATGGAGATTAAAAGAAACTTTTTGGACAGAATAAAAATTAGAAAAAACATCTACTATTTCATCCATTTATTGATTATATTATTATTTGTATTTCTGGAGATATAACTTTTATCCACAAGATCCCTCCCCCCCCCCCACCATAAGTTCCACATCATACCTGCACATTTTTTAGAAATTGAAATTAATGCTGAATACACTTGATTTTGCTCCTTTAGTCGTTTATCTGTTCCTTTGAATTCCTCGAGCTTCACATAAAATATGAAGAAAATGTTGTTTCTGTCTATTTAATACAAAGCTAAGAAATCAGAAAGACACTATCGAGCTTTTTCACAAATAGTAGACATAATGGCCTATATCCTTGTAAAATTGGAGCAATTTCCAAAGTGTCCTTCATATAAAGTTTTGTGCCAACTTAAAGGCGAAAGTGATCGTTTTACGAAATATACTTAAGCTCAAAAAAATTTTGAAAACAGAAGAATTAAAATACAGCTTCAAAAATTTAGGTATTATTTCTATGAAAGTTAACACATTGTTGGGATTTAATTTAAATTATGCAACTGAATTCCTTTTTGCGTGAGAAAAATAATGAAAACCTTCAATTTTGTTGAAAATGAAATATTTTAGGTTTTAACAATTCAGTTAACCGTTAATTATCATGACTTTTAAAACGTTACCGTAAACAGATAAATCGCCCTTCTCCAAAAATTACAAATATATGTATCTTTTATGTTTACATAACCTAGTTAAAAAATACAAGAGTTCAAAAGTGCAACATTTATTTAGTGTGAAGTTTATTAGTGTGTATATTAGTTTATTAGTGTGAAGGATGTGCCAATTTTGAATTGCATGTAACTCCTAAAATAGAAAATTTTAAGCTAAAACCTTTTAGATATTTTTATGTACGCACAAAATGAACCTGTGTACCAAAATTTTTATAAATATCTATCACCATGCGGTCACTACTTTTTTCTAATTTTTGCTAATTTTACATGGAATGATCCAATAGAATGCTGCTGTTGTGATTTTTTTTTCAAACTTGGGAATCAAAAATACACTTTTTTGACTCTTGAAGCTAATAGTAGACATAACGCCCTGCATTTTTGCAAAATTGACAGTTGTCCGAAGTGTTCCTCATTTAAATTTTTGTGTCTAAACAAAGGGGAAAATCGTCATTTTACAAAATGTCTCTAAGTTTAAAGCTAATTTTGCGGACAAAGGAGTTTAAATGAAACTCCAAAAGTAAGGTATTTGTTTTATGATATCTAAAACTTTACTGGGTATTAATGTAAGCGAATGCTAATGCATTCTTTAAAATTCGAGAATAAAAAATAAAATGCTTAATTTTGAGAAAACTGTTATTTTCAGTTTTCACAACTCAGCAGAAAATTAACTATTGCAATCAAACTAGTAAATGCGAGGCTGATAAATAACCTTATTCCATAGATTACGGCAAAATAATTTTTTTTCGTTTACATGACGTAAGCAATAAAATATAAGGCTTCAAACATACAACATTTAGCATTTGTGCAGAATGATGCTAAATAATGCCACGTTTCAGTTGCATGTAACGACTAAAATTTAAAATATTGAGCCAAACTCTTTTAGACATTTCTATATATGCATAAAATGAACCTGTATACCAAATTTCATAAAAATCTATTACCATGCGGCCATTACTTTTTTCTCATTTTTGCTCATTTTACATGAAATGACCCTTACATGAAACCCTTCTTTTATGACGCAAATCATTCTGAAGTTTTCCGTCACCCCTTCGAACGAATCAACGAAGAACGAATCGCAGAAATTCAATTTAAGATATAGGGTATAAGCACGTGGTATAAGCGCATTAAGCCCTGCTAAAAATCCCTATTCTGAAATGATTTCCCCTTCATTCCAAGAAAACAGCAGGTGTTCAGTTCACTCTTCCAGCACCTATTGTCCACTCCTTATCTCCCACACCTTTCCATTCATGGTGACAGGTCGCGATAGATAAGGCTTGGGCCAATTATGGGTAGAACCTTGCCCGAGTTCTCTTGAAACGTGCACAAAGTGTTTTTGCTCTCCCTTGGGAATACGTGACGAAGACTTCTGTAGTTTTGATGTTTATGCCTTTTAGATAAACAGTAATTCTGCATGGTTTTTCTTTAACTATGCATATTAGTATCAAACTTTAGTTTTTGAAAGATTTTAATCATGACGAAAGTGATTAGAAGACAAACTAAAAGCCGCTTATATTTATCTGTTCGTCGCAAGAAACGGAAATCGAAGGCAATGCATAATAAAACGAAATAAATTGAAATCGATGATGCTGCTCCTTTTTTAATATTTTTTGATAAGTTATACTACGATTTACAAAGTTAAAACATTATTCTTTTGTTTCCTGATTTAACAACAAAAGAGCTGTGGCCCAGAATCCTGCAATGAATTCAGACTATAGTATATTCGTAAAAATTTAGTTTAGAATTCTGTTGAAGAAAATAAAGCAATAAATTGATGTCTTGCGTCCCAGGGGGTTAGAACTCGGAACTAGGGATGCACCGATTAATCAGTCATAATCGGCCACTTGGCCGATTATTAATAATCTGCAAAATCTTGGCGATTAGTCGGTGGGAAAATATTTTGTTCAAGAAATTTTTTTTTTAAGTATAACTTCTCCAAGAAACCATATGATGAATAATTTTATTAACAGGAAAAAGTTGTGGTTCCCTATAGTCTTAGAAACTCCTTTTAATGCGTAAATAGTCGGCATTTAGCCAATGAAAAAAAATAACATGAAATTGAAAAGAAGTATGAGCTGAGCGTCTATGCAAATTAAGCCCTGATTACTTGTCCTAACCCATCGTAGATCCCTGATTTATGAATTATTTTCTATCAATTAATATTTGGATCTTCAAAAAACCAAAAATGTCGTCTAAATATGTTGACCATTCAATTTTATTATACACACAATCGAGGGAATAGAAATAGAAATCGTAATCACAGTTATC
>JAXGGA010017894.1:0-23251 GCA_038373865.1 Uloborus plumipes | reverse complement strand
AAAATTACAAGCTTTCCGACTGCACTCATTTCGGTGGTAATCTTTCCTAGGAATATTTGCAAGTTAGTTTCTGCAAATTACGAAGAAGAATTCAGCTCTCTGCTTCACTCTATTTGTGATTTTATTTTCTGCATTTGAAGCCACCTAGGCGATCACTCAATTTTGTTAAAAAGGGCAGGTATTGTCGTCCCCGCTTAATCGGGTAACGCATAATCGAATATCCCGCTTACACGAATAAAATATCCTGGAACCGAATATCTCCCGTTCTATAGAAGTAATGTTAAAGATCCCCGCTTAATCGAATAATATTTCTTGAAACCGACAGTATTCGTTTAAGCGGGGCCGACTGTACGTCTTTTGTGCTCAGTCAACGCCGCGCCTCCTAAATACTAAATGCCTACTACATTTGCTTCTATACCGGAGACAGTTGCTCCAATTTGAGGGCCACCTTGCGGTAATACGATGATGCCGTTGTTATGGTGATAAATCCAAAGAATATTCTAATTAAATTTTTGATTGGTTAATTTTTAAATTTGAATTTAGAAATCAACCAATCGTTTATGTCTCTGTTTCGAAGAACTCCGATAGATGGCAGAGCTTCGTGAACCAAAAGAAAGCAGCAGGCGTTTTGTATTTAGGAGGCGTTGGCTTAGCAAGGCAGCACCCCGCTTGCTCTCTCTACCTCTATTACGCTCAAAGATACGATGTCTTGGGGCCGCAGGCATTTACTTGAATCCCACATAGGGTAAAACGAAAGGTTGACACCCACTGATGACGTAAAACGCTGAAGCACTGCCATTGGTCGGTTTCAGGTAAGCATTACTTCATACTAGATGGCGCCATCAGATTGTTTACTGTTGTTTCTTTTCTAAAACAGTCAAGAGTATTTAACTTCTTCATATTTGCATTTATTTTTTTATTTACTTGCAATTAAAAAAAAAAAAAACACACAAAAATCCCAGACACTACGAATATTTTCTTTCCAGCAAGTTTGTTTTAATTTGCTCCTCTCTAGTCTCTACTTGTATTAACTTGCTTAAACAGTACTTGACTGCATATTTAATTCTAGATAATTATCCAATTTTTAGTTATATTGTTTTTTTTCACATTCTTATTTAATACAAGTAAAAGGGTATAGTTTATAAGTGCAATAGAGAAATTCCAATGAAATACAAATTAAGTGCAGTTGAGATCCTGAACCTACACATTATTTGATAATCATGTACTGCCATTAATAACTTTGTGGTTATTTGAGAACATAAAGGGACGTAGATGCAAGATTGATAAAATGTTTTGATATAGTGAAGACAAAAATATTTTTATTATTATTATTATTATTGCATTTTAATATTGTTACCTGCTTGTGTATTTTGGAACAGCACTAAATGCCAAAAATTATAATTTTACAGAAGATTTTGAGAAAAAAGAAAAATATTATGGAATGTATTTTCCAAATACCTAACGAATTATGACATATAATTAAATCTAATCCAATATTCGAAAACTCAAATAATAAAAAAAATGCACTTCATGCATGTGAATAGCAACTATTGAAAGTGAAGAGGTACAAGTACAGCACTACATAAGCAAAAAAAAAAAAAAAAAAAATCCCTCCCCTACCTTTTAATTTTTTAAAAATAATTACAAAATTTTGATTTAATGAACATGCACACAGCAGGAATAGTAAAGAACAATAAAAATAATAATGACAAAGCTTACGCCTGCACAATTTTATCAGTTATGTTCCAATTATGAAAAAAATGTATTAGTTTTGAATAAGTATAATTTTTGGTGAATTTGCACATTTTAAAGCTCTTTTTTTATGTTTTAAAAATAAATAACGAGGAGTGAAAACTTGTTCTGAGCTCCTCATCATTTAAAAGTTCAAAATATAAACACTTGCAGAATCTTCGTTTAATCGAATCAAATTATTTACTATAGTATATTAATTTCGCATTTCTGCTAACTTTGTATTAATTTTAAAGGTCCAAACATTTCTTTTAAACATGGAACGAAAACGTGTTCCTTCTGAATAAATGTTACTGAAACAAAGGGAATTATAAAGAAAAAAAAATGCTTACCTCAGCAGAATCTTTATCTATGGACGCATTTAGTGATGACGTCACAGGTTTCGACCGATTTCCAAACACCGTCTGCTACGGTGAATTCAGCATAACTGTCAACGCTAAAGTGCGGTAAGTAGCAATATTTATTGGTTCATTTCATCATTTAAAATGCTTCAGATTTGTTTTTTAATGTTTTGAAAGTGTTCTTAGACTATGTAAACGCACCAGTAATGCATGTTTGCTTCTTATTTTCGTCTGTAAACTGCAGAAATATTAGAAAATACATAGGCCTATAATGTCTTTTTAGCAGACGACGCGCCGTTACGTGATCAACATATATTCGTTTATTACGTCATTTTTTGTTCTGATGTTGTGTTTTAAGTGTTTTGAAAGTATTTTCAGGACATATTTATGCACCATGAATGCATGTTTGCTTCTAATTTTCGTCTGTAAACTGCAGAAATATTAGAAAATACATAGGCCTATAATGTCCTGTTTGCAGACATCGAGTTGTTAGGTTATCAATATTTATTCGTTTATTTCGTCATTTTATGTGCTGCTGTTGTGTTTTTAATGCTTTAAAAGTATTCTCATCTTATTTGCACTGCATTGTCACATATTTTCTTCTTATATTTATTTGTATAGCGCAGGAAATAAAAAATACATAGTTCTATAATATGCAATTTTTTCGTTTACTTTGGCACCTGGTGCTGCTAGTGCTCAATGTTTTAAAAGTATTCTCAAATCATGCATACACGTTATCTTCATATACTTACTTGAATCATCTGAAAATTATTAAATATATTGGCCTTTATTGTAATTCGTGCTACTATCTGAGTTTTTGAATTCTCTCATATTTTGATGCTTTCATTTTGTAGATTAAAACATCTAATTTATTTTTTCATGCTTTCATTCAAAAGCATTTTTTTTTTTTTTTTACATTTTGAACCAAATTTCCTTAAAAAGAAAAAAAAATATATGTGGAATGATTTAGAAAAACTTTGGATTGTGTACTTTTTTGATTTTAAATTCAGTTATTGGAAATATTGATGTAGAAAGAAGGTTTTCTTGGTTTAAGAATTTTCTTGTGGCTAAAAGTCAATCTGACGTTGAAAATATCAAATATACTGTCGTCCCCGGTTAATCGGGTAAAGGATAAACAAATACCCCGCTTATACGAATAAAATATCTCGGAACCAATGCCATAGACGCAATGTTAAAGATCCCCTACTTAATCGAATACCCCGTTTAATCAAATAATATTTCTTGGAACCAACAGTATTCGTTTAAGCGGGGCCGACAGTATATACTGATACAATATTTCCATTTTTTGGAGATCATAACTGAAGATTAAGAAATTTTTTTGTATTTGCTCATTTTATGCATAAATTACATGATCATTACTACTATAAAATAAATTACTAACTAAGCATTACTTCAGTTTGTTAAAGGAAAATATTCAGAGCACTTTTTTTTTTTGAATGTACAAAGCATGCTATATCACTTGAAAGAAAAAAAATTGATGCCTGGTGTACAGCCAGCTGAGTTGATTTGTATAGCCTGTTGTTTTGTTTAATACTAAGAAGCAAGCAGCTTTATAAATGTCGTGAAAACTTTGGAGCTGAATGTTCATTGATAGGTTTTTGAAGAAGTTGCATCTTATAAAAGAAGCACCAAGTAATGGCAAGTTATTGGTTTTAACTTTTCCATATTTTCCAGTCCAATTTAAAAAATATTTTGTTATTTCATGTGTCCTTACCCATGGAAATTATTTTAATATGAAATACGGCACTCTGGTGAAAAAAGGTTAGACATGGATGATGTAGAAATTTTTTTGGACAGTTGTATTGTATTTCAACTCAATACTTGTACTACTGCATTGTATTTCAACTTGTTTCCCTTTAAATTATTAAATATAGACCTGCTTAACGCATGTAATTAATTTCTCAATTAGCCCAGAATGTCAATTCTCTCCCCCCCCCCCCCCCCCCCATTTTTTCTCTGTTTAAGACTTATTTCATGTACTAAAAGTTGTTACTCTGGTTGTAAGAAAAACAGATCGATACAGTAACACCTTGTTACATCAGGTCTTGTTATATCGCTCATTTGGATATACAGTCAGCCCTGCTTGGCTTTGCTTAATCGTGTAACGGATAAACAAATACCCTGCATAAAGGAATGAAATATCCTGGAATCGAATGTTTCCCATGCCATAGACGCTAAGTTGCAGATCCCGCTTAAACAAATACTCCGTTTAATCGAATAATATTTCTTGGAACCGACAGTATTTGTTTAAGCGCGGCAGACAGTATATTTTTCCTTTGTCCCCCCAAAAAATGTTGCTTCACACTTGACATTATAGAGGAGAAAAAATAGTTGTTTTTCCCCTTTATTAATTTAAGAGCAAAACTGGCATGTGCCGGACACCTTGTCTAGTGGTCAGAGCAGTTTGACCCAGATGGAGCTGTCCAGGGTTGGAATCCCTTCTCGGAGCGAGGAATTACGTGGAAAGTACCCTGTCATGGATGTACTTTCTCTTTCCTGTCAATGTCCATTCTTTGTCTGAACGTGTTGTTGTGCTGTGCATGGTTGCCTATAATATAAACATGTCCTTGTGGCATTTATGCGTACTATGGAAGTCGAACTTCACGCCAAATTACAGTACAGTTGGAAAAGTGAAGCGGTGCACCCCAAGTTGCCAGCTTAGCTGGCACAAGACAACGATAAACTGGCATGTTTCCGTAAATTTAACTAGTTGTAGCTTAAGCTGCAATTTTCAATTTGTATTCCATAGTAAAACCATGGAAACATTTAAAATTATTGTTTTAATTTTATAAGAAAAATTCATAGAATAATTTTAGCTTTAAGAAAATTGTCCTTGTATGATAATAAATTGGTCTTTTTTTGCAACTACATAAGTCCTTAATTTGTACGTTGATTGTTTTGTCTCTTTTATGACCTTTGTGATATCAGGTTTTTGGATAGATCAATTTTTGGTGGTTCCCAAACAACACACTATAGTGATGGGTTACTGTATGTTGCTTAAAATTCTTGATCCTCACCCCTATTCATTTTTCTTGTGGATGTGATACCATTTTTCAGTGTTTTTAAATATATTTTAGCATTTTTCAGGTTTAAATATGAAGAACCCTGTATAAAATTCAAAAGGAAAATCCATGTTCTTGTATGCTGCAGTAATTATTGCTACAAAATTCAATTGTAAATAATTGTTTAATTATATGAAATAAACATGCAACTTTAAATACATTTGTATTTATTTGCCTTCAGCTGTAAGTTACAATACAAAACTTCACTGATAACTAACTAACAGACACATATTACTTAGAAAATCTGATAAATTATTTTTTCATCATAATGCAATCATACTGTATTGATATACCGATTATCATAGCCAAAGGTACGATTGGGCATTTTGCTGGCAAACTGGTTTTTTTTCTGGGGCGGTGGCAAAAAATAGGGAAAATGATTGGTTATCAATAATATACTAATAACAATGTAACTTTGCAAGCAATACAATTGAGAGTTAAATCAAAATATTAATTAAAAATTTCATTAATACAGTCAAACCCGCTTTGGAATAGCCATCTTGCCATGAAAAATATTCTAATAAACTGGATATTCCATTATCCGGGATCAAAATAATGCACTACAACAATTCGGTGCATTAAAAATGTATTAAGCGGATATTCTTTTAACCGATATATTCAGCCGAGCCCGCTTATTAGAATACTAGCAGTACCCGCACGGCGCTGCCCGTGCAATAAATGTAAAGGCCCTTGAGTAAATTAAAAATGCGACGAACACTCTGGAGTAAAATAGTTATTTTTTTTTATTAAAATTTACTTCACAGCAATTGAAATTCCAGTAAAAGGTGGAGTTTACACATGTCGCCAAATAAATCAGAAAGGCATTAAACTACCGAAAACATTAAAAGTAGGATAGAATTGCGATAACCGGGTCTCGGCGATGAATATTTCATTCTGGCGACCCGCTACCTTCTTAGAGGCGGAAAAATATTTTTCGATTTTAGTAATCCTACAACATAGCTGATTGACGCCAACGTGACCCGGTTACCGTAATTCTACCAAAAATAGCTTTTAAAGAATAAAACATAGTTAAAATCCTAGAATAGGCCACCTCTTGGCAACATTTTAAAATCTCGCGTACTTGGCAATTTTTACTTAATGAAAAACCAATTTGTTCCAGAAACCAAGATTTTCAACCGAGATTTTTAAAAGTCGTAAGAGGTGGACTATTCTAGGACCCACCCAAAAATCAAATCAACTCTACTGTTTATCGAACTTTTCTGTTTAACAATTAACGTTTAACATGGAATTTTCAGATCAGCTACAGTTCATTACTGTGCCAAGTGCTATGCTTAAAATGTGCTATGCTCCGCTTTGGAATAGCCATCTTGCCATGAAAAATATTCTAATAAACTGGATATTCCATCATCCGGGATCAAAATAATGCACTACAACAATTCGGGGCATTAAAAATGTATTGAGCGGGATATTCTTTTCACCGATATATTCAGTTGAGCCCGCTTATTAGAATAAGCGGGCTCGGCTGAATTGATAATTATTATATTTTTTAATAATTCTCGAAACAAAAACCCTAAATAAACTGACAAATATTTCAAAACTTGTGTTTAAAAAAAATTTACTCTAATGAAGCAAATTCAATTGAATTCGATGAGACTAATATTTTATGAAATTATTTTAATCATTAGTAACATAGTCTAATATGAGTTGAAAAATCGTTCTCAAAGCAACAATTAGACATTTATGCTCAGGACCGTCATTTAGTGAGGTCAAGAGGGGGAAACTATTTCTCCGATTTTGAGAAATTACGTTTACATATAGATGGTCACTTTTGGTTGTTCTTCGGTGTAATTTGCATCGAATATAAACAATTTGACCCCACCCCGCCCAGAAAAATACAAAATGATAGGTTTGAAGGTAGCATAATATTGCTCTGAGACGATACAGTCAGGGGCGGACTGGCTCCCCCATGAGGGCGCTAACCCAAACCTCCAAAGGGCGCACATCAAAATAGCACCCCCCCCCCCACACGCACATTTTCTGCGGCAATTATCCACAAGGGTCTCCGTTTTTTTACAGCAAAATTAAGTTTGGTATAATATATGTTATGTGTAACGCTGTTCCTATCTTCATTGTTTGTAACACTTTTTATACACAATACAATTTATTTTAAGCAAAGCACAATTTTTATCTTCTTTTTATCACTTATTTTTAGCCTTTTTTTCGCTATCCTCGATACCCGTGCCACCCAATTGCATGGATAATTGGGAGTATACCGTAGTTAAATTATAAGTTAAACCTGCATAATAAATGGGTGTGAATATTTGGGTGTGGGTGAGTTGAGTATGCTTCTTGTACAAATCCACAGTTTGCGTCGGATTTTTACCAAATTTCGTACTAAAGTCCTTAGCTGCTCAGAAATTCACATTGAAGATTTTCGGAACATCGGAACTCAAAAAAAATCCAAAAAGATCTAATTTAAATTTTGAGTCACACTGCCTGGTTAGCCAGTTTCTTGGGATTATATTGGGGAAATAACAACAATAAGTTTCCGTCGGATCTCTGCCAAATTTGTCACAAAGGTATTTCAATACTCAGAAATTTCATATGGAGGGGGAGATAAGTGTGTTTAAAAAAATCCGATAAAGTCTCAATTTAAATTTTGAAATAGCTATTCCTTCACTTTGGCGTGAAATTGTACGCAGTTTTTTCTTTTATTTGAGCCTGATTGGTGAACATGCATCTTTTGGCAAAACTTTTATTTTCACGGTAGACCGTGCAATCAATGAGAAAACAGATAGTAATTTGCAATGACAATGTTTATTCCTCTCATTTTTCAATGAAAGTTATATTTTTTACGAGTGTGTTACATTCTGAAATGTTTTACGGAAATTTTTTACTTACTCTCATGCAGGGTCTCCAAAGCGTAAATAATAATAAAAGCAAAATCTAGATAAAATCATCTTTATTAAATTGATTTAAGGCTAAAAAGAGGAAATCCTTTAAAATAATACACCAATATATAAAAATTTCTGTTCACAGCAATACATCTCGCTCTATTTTAAACGCGTTTATTTTCATTAAAAGATTAAAGTTACTTCTTTATAGCTACAATTTCTTTGTCCTCTGGTGCTTAACAAAAATTGCATTATTTGTTTGTGATTTCTGTCTCAAACGCTTTTAAAAATTCTAGATTCTGTATTCTTAAAAAAATTAAGAATCTGACATAACTGTTATGAGTTAAACCCTTTAAAACCATTGCTAGTACTTCCCAAACTTGTCTCTCATTAATCAGATAAGTCATGTGAATTCGGAAGTTTGAAAAAAAAAATAATTTTCATAATTTGCGAGCCCTCCTCATTGTGTTAAAACCGATCTTGTAAAACAATAAAAGATCGTTATAATGCACACCATGAAACACGTATATACATTTAAATAAAATACAATTTTAACCATTATTCACAAATAAATGGGCTTCATAACAGAGCTTCATCCTGCACTAAATGGTTACACATTAGCTGTTGTACTTAAAATACAGAAATTGTTTTTTTCAATTTATTGTTTACCTTCGAAAAGTTGTGCGATTTATAAAGAATTATGGTGTGCGTATCTATAGATTCAGTGGTTTAAGGGTATCTGCTGGGTCATTCCATTTTAAATCAACAAATTTTCAAAAAAGTTGTTGCATCACCATTTTTGATTTTGATGAAAATTTGCATGTGTATTCCTTTTACTTCCCAGAGCTCAAAATAGTGTGCATTTTATTTTTAAAAAATTTACCCTTTGGTATATTGGCCATTTTTGTTGTTGGCAACAGCGAAAATCGGGCGTTTTGATGCTTTGTCTTATGAGCTATAACTTTTTTTCAATCAAAGATTTTGAGCTCAAACATAGCTCATTGGAAAGCTAAGAAAAAGATCTTTTTATATATGCTATCAATAAATTTCAGATTAAAAAAAAATATTTATGTTTTCAAGGTCAAAATTCACGACGAAAATGACATTTTTTACTACTTTCGAAAATTAAAAAACCCATGAAGGGTTCAAAGTAACAAGCCCATTTTTTTATCATATATTCATCGTCATTGTTACTTACTGTGTAAAAAAAATTGGCTTGTTACTCCACCCCCTTTATGAGATATGCCCCCCCCCCCCCAAACTGTAAATTTTTTAAAAAATCCAATTTTCAACGCTAAAAAAATGCATGTGGGGGGCAAGATAAACATTTTTTTTGTGGTATTTTAAGTACTTTTTACCAGCTTTCTAATAAAACAAAAGTTGCTTTGTTATTCAAAGGCGTTTGGCAGATATAAGGGACTGAACTTTCCAAAAATGGCACAAAAACAACACGATTATTTTTATTTTTTAAATATTTCTTTTTAAATTTAAATGTAAACATATACCTTATTCTTTGCTTTAAATGCTAAAAAAAAAGACTAAGAAGAGCAATGAAGAAACATATTTAAAGTTTAATAAGATAATTTAATATTTTTAACACCTGGGAATATAGAATACCACTAAACTTGTCTGATTTTTAAACATCTGATTGCTACCTACAACAAGACTGAGCATTTCTCAACTTGTCCAGGTTTGTTCATACCATGTGGTCATCCTTGTTCTGTCTTGCTCTCACATGTGTATCTTAGTTGTCTTTCAAATTCTGAAAGGAGTAGGTTGTTGAGCTAGTGTTTCTGCTATAAAATCTTGTGAAGCTTATGTGATTTCTTCTCATTTCAAGTTCATTCATATTCACAGAATGTTTTGTTAAAGGTAAAAGAAGAAATTCTTTAGAATCCTTAAATATAAATTTAAATTTGTCTTTCTACCTGTAAACTGTGAATAAGTTAAGTTGTAAATAGTATTTCTGAGTATATGAGCAATGAAAATGGGTCGCAGCAAGAAGTTCCATAAAGGTGGCAAAACTTGTCAAGAATTTTTTTTTGCATGGTAGGTACAAACAGTTTCAATAGTTTTACACCCAGTTCTCAGGTGCAGTTAAGTTTTATCATCATCACTGTACTCAGAAATACTATTTACAGCCTACTGTAACTTAAAATATTACAATCATCATTCTCAAAAACTCCTATGGAGCATTTAGGGTTATCCATATCTTATTCACAGTTTACATGTAGAAAGACAAATTTAAATTTATCTGTTTCTAGTTTACATGTAGAAAGACAAATTTAAATATATATTTGAGGATTCTAAAGAATTTCTTCTTTTACCTTTAACAAAACATTCTGTGAATATGAATGAACTTGAAATGAAAAGAAATCATATAAGCTTCACAAGATTTTACAGCAGAAACACTAGCTCAACAACCTACTTCTTTCAGAATTTGAAAGACAACTAAGATACACATGTGAGAGCAAGCCAGAACAAGGATGACCACATGGTATGAACAAACCTGGACAAGTTGAGAAATGCTCAGTCCTGTTGTAGGTAGCAATCAGATGTTTAAAAATCAGACAAGTTTAGTGGTATTCTATATTTCCAGGTGTTAAAAATATTAACTTATCTTATTAAACTTTAAATTAATTTCTTCATTGCTCTTCTTAGTCTTTTTTAGCATTTAAAGCAAAGAATAAGGTATATAATTACATTTAAATAATAAAAAAAATATTTAAAAAATGAAAATAATAGTGTTGTTTTTGTGCAATTGTTTGAAAGTTCAGCCCCTTATATCTGCCAAACGCCTTTGAATAACAAAGCAACTTTTGTTTTATTAGAAAGCTGGTAAAAAGTACTTAAAATACCACAAATAAAAATTTTTTTATCTTGCCCCCCACATGCAATTTTTTAGCGTTGAAAATTAGATTTTTTAAAAAATTTACAACTTTGGGGGGCATATCTCATAAAGGGGGTGGAGTAACAAGCCAATTTTTTTTATACAGTAAGTAACCATGACTATGAATATTATGAAAAAAAAGGGCTTGTTACTTGGAACCCTTCATGGGTTTTTTAATTTCCGAAAGTAGTAAAAAATGTCATTTTCGTCGTGAACTTTGACCTTGAAAAATTAAATATTTTTTTTTAATCTGAAATTTATTGATAGCATATATAAAAAGATCTTTTTCTTAGCTTTCCAATGAGCTATGTTTGAGCTCAAAATCTTTGATTGAAAAAAAGTTATAGCTCATAAGACAAAGCATCAAAACGCCCGATTTTCGCTGTTGCCAACAACAAAAATGGCCTATATATCAAAGGGTAAATTTTTTAAAAATAAAATGAACACTATTTTGAGCTCTGGGAAGTAAAAGGAATACACATGCAAATTTTCATCAAAATCAAAAATGGTGATGTGCACCCCATTTGTTGATTTAAAATGGAATGACCCTGCTGTATTTTTACTTACTTACTGCTGTTTTGATGATCCGCTTACTATTAAAATGCTCATGAAAATAGGAAGGAGCCAGTCAATCAACTAACACAATCTTCAGTAAATCATTATTTAATTTTATTTTAGGCAAAACTAAACATTTTTGTCAGAGGTACACTTTTTCAGTGCAGTACAATTCTATTGCTTACTCATGCAGCTTTCTCCCATCATAAAAATACCAGTCTGAAGAATCTTTTGACAACCGATTTCTCTAACCAACGTCACCACACATGAATTCGTAACCTCAGTCAAGGTAGATTGACACTTTGACTTGACACCACACACACACACAAAAGAGAGAAGAAAACGCACAAAAATAAGAGCGCTCACTTTGGTTTAAGACCATACTACATATCCCTTTTGAGGTGCTATGAATTCAAAGTTTATTTTTTACGCTATTCATTTGAACCTTGTTCTGAAACTTTTATTAAGTACTTCACGCGCTTCGAGTAAAAAATTAAAAAAAAAAAAAGGACCAAAGGAGCACAGGTTGGAAGGCGCAAAGACGCATAGCCCAGGGGAAGATGTTTTTTTTTTTGGTTAAAGGTCCTCCTTCCAGACTACCTATCACCTCTGGGGGCGGATGCGGGGGGGGGGGGCAATGAATTAAAGTGAATTATAGCATATTAT
This sequence comes from Uloborus plumipes, assembly GCA_038373865.1. Taxonomy (NCBI): domain Eukaryota; kingdom Metazoa; phylum Arthropoda; class Arachnida; order Araneae; family Uloboridae; genus Uloborus; species Uloborus plumipes. The sequence goes on along the minus strand of JAXGGA010017894.1, from coordinate 11,112 downwards.
TAATTATAATCTCCTGCAGCAAACTTTTATAGATTGTTTCATTCGCTTCGAATTAAAAGAAGGGGGGAGGGACCCAAGTCAACTATATTCGAGGGTGCAATGATACATAGGCCGGAGGGCGATCACTTTGGATTACCCCCCCCCCCCCCGACTGGACTGCCTTGTTTCATACCCTCCAAAATTGAGGTGGAAAAAAACGAAGGCGCACAGGTTCGAGGGCGCAAAGGCGTACAACCTGGAAGGCGCTGTATTTTTTTTTTGGCAAAGATCCCCCTTTCCGACAACCTATCACGTCTGTGATGCAATAAATAAAAGTTAATTATAACAGGTACATTATTGAGTATAACCATTTTCTTCAATCTTTTATAGATTGCTTTCCGTGCTTCGAACGTAAAGATTAAAAAGAAAAGGGGGGGGGGCTTTGTTCACGGCGCAAGGACGCACAGACCGGAGGGCGCTGGAGGAGATCTCCCTTAAAGACCACCTATCACTACTGGGGTACAATAAGAACCGCCTTCTGATAACGCTTATTGACTACTTTTTACATGTTCCAAACGGGAAAAAAAGTAAAAAATAAGTAATCACTAAAGTTGAAGGCGCACTGGCAGTGTGTGTGGGAGTGGGGGTTACTGTTCAAACTGTTAGGGGTTGCTTTCAAACCTTTAAAATTAAAAAAAAAAAAAAAAACCCGAAGGCGCACACGTTTTGAGGGCGCAAGGGCGCACAGGCCGGAGGGCGCACCTGCCCGTGGGCAGGTGGCCTCTACGGCCAGTCCGCCTCTGGATACAGTACATACTAGGAATAATTTATTTCTCTATAAATTTATATTATTTCGACAGTATAGACCAGTGGTTCCCAACCTTTTTCCCTTCACGACTTCTCTTTTTAACGACCGACCGGCTACCCCCTTGTGTTTGTAAGCGTGCGCACACATAGACGTTGTAACACTTAAAAAACATTTATGGAATTTTTTTTATTTTTAATTGCAAAATATATATTTCTTGTCTTGAAGCATGCTTCTTGTTATTTGTATTCAATGAATTTAAGATTTTTATCACAAGGGTAACTATTTGAACATGTCAAATTAGCAGCAAATCTAAGAAAAGGCAATTTACTAATAGGTGCTGTTCTAGCTTTTTTAATACATAAAAACATAACAACAGAACTTAATAATATCATTTATTACAACATTAAACATTCATACAATATTTATAAAATGACAAGGTAGCAAATGAGCATTTCCTAGGAATGGATTACTTCAAAAATACTAAAGACATTCATTACATGTTACTTAAGATGCACTTTTAAAAGAAGGAATGAAAATATAAGTGCTAATCAATGGCAATTTTGTTCAGATACATAACTGATATTTAGATTTTCACGTCAACTCTAGTTATAATATCACAAACGCAAGGGTTAGATTGTTAACATTTAATTAAAGCTCAGTTTGAGATTCATATACATACTCAGGCGAAGAAAAACTGCACACCAACATGAAGTGATGCAGCTATAATAATCAGACAAGCACAGTACTCAATGTATTTGTATACAAAAAAATTCAGAATAGAATTATCAACTCTTGAAAACAATACCAGTGAAAGTTAATTAGATTACTCCAGAAAAATATATATAACTATTGATCATTCTCATAATATTTTCAAATTACAATATCACAAACGCATAATTGAAGCTCGATTTGTACATACTCAGGTCTAAGAAAAACTATACACTGACATTATATGTTTTCTAATATTTCTGCTATTAATAGATGAATATACAAAACAAACTTGCATTAATGGAGCAAATACATATCCTGAAAAAGCTTTTAAAATATTAAGAATACAACAGCAGCACATAAAATGACGAAATAAACGAATAAAATATTGATAACCTAACAACTCGATGTCTGCAAACAGGACATTATAGGCCTATGTATTTTCTAATGTTTCTGCAGTTTACAGACGAAAATTAGAAGCAAACATGCATTCATGGTGCATAAATATGTCCTGAAAATACTTTCAAAACACTTAAAACACAACATCAGAACAAAAAATGACAAAATAAACGAATATATGTTGATCACGTAACGGCGCGTCGTCTGCTAAAAAGACATTATAGGCCTATGTATTTTCTAATATTTCTGCAGTTTACAGACGAAAATAAGAAGCAAACATGCATTACTGGTGCGTTTACATAGTCTGAGAACACTTTCAAAACATTAAAAAACAAATCTGAAGCATTTTAAATGATGAAATGAACCAATAAATATTGCTACTTACCGCACTTTAGCGTTGACAGTTATGCTGAATTCACCGTAGCAGACGGTGTTTGGAAATCTGTCGAAACCTGTGACGTCACACTAAATGCGTCCATTATTTCTTTCACTCGGAAAGTTTTATTTTCTTTATTAATTAAATCTAAATAGGTATAATTTTCAGGCAATAGTATTCCACTCATTTTTGGACTTTGAAATTGGAGCGCAATAAACTAATTTTAATAGCAAAAAGAAAAAAAAAATATATACTGGCGCCATCTATTGTATAATCTGAAAACTCTCTTTTTTTCTACTTATGGGGCGTGGCTATCAGATCCCTATGTGGGATTCAAATAAATGAGGGAGGGGCTCAGAGGTAGAAGCTTCGTCTCGGTTCGATTCCCACCGGTGCCTTGGGTGTCATTCCCTCTCTTTGTGCTATAAATTTTTCTTGTGTTGCCTTATATATTGATAGTCCAACCTCTCGAGGCAACCGCAACAAATACCTTCATAATAAAGCTCATATCACACGTAGTGATATCTCTTCAACTTTGCTACAACTTCGATGTGCTTCAAACGAAAGAAGTCCATCAGGGTTGTCAGGCTCTCAAAGAGAGAATTGAATCAACTAGAAATACAATGCTAAAGAGAAAGTTTCTCTGAAACACAGATTTTCTATAAGTTAAAAAAAAAAACATGTTATTAATAACTCACCTGAAGTTATTCTCATGTTTTCATCCATGCTATATGATGTCTCCACGTGCATGTCGATATCGCTATAGACGGCCTGTTTTTTGACGTCATTAGGCCAAAGGATTGCTGCTTCCTGATTGGCTGATTTTGCCAGAATGCTGAAGTCCATGCAACTTTTTTGTGAGGAAGGAAAAAATGTGAAGCGAATACGTTGGACTCTGAAAAGCAATGCACACGGGGATTTTCCGGTCGAAATTGCGCAATCGTAGTTGAAGTGCAGCAAAGTTGAAGGGATTTCGCTACGTGTGACATACCCATAATGATTGAATGAGTGATCAACTAACACGACGAGAACACCAACATACGATGTCGTGTGAAACTGATGGTCAGAATAGGAATAGTTCAACCAAATGAGTGCCAAAAGAATGCAAAAGACAAACTTCAAATGTTAAAGATACGAAATAGTTACACGTACCATAATATAAAAAGTATTATTACGTATTTTGTATGTCAGTTTTTATTAAGTGTTCTATAATATCAAACTTCCCTGCCCAATTACTGTTTTTGTTATGGGAACCAATGAAATGTTAATAACTAGCAGCATAGCTAATGTGTATTTTCATAAGGAACAAATTATCCTTGTGCTTTTTTCTGTACAAGGAAGCCATTTTCTTATGTAACCAAATTGCAATTATTAACTTTTCTATATATAACAAATAGTATTTGAATTTGATTTTACCAAAATGATCTTTAAAATAACATACGTACCGTAAAATGGGGTAAATCGGAACACTTTTCAGCTTAAATTGTAAAAATAGTACTTAAAAGATTTTTTTTTAATTTGGTTTTTTGGGTAAAAACTTCGGTCTTGCTTTGCTTTTGATATTCCAAGCAAAGACAAAACATTTCGAACAGTTATTATTCATATATATAGGAATTTAGGGGTGTTCCGAATCACCCCGCTGATAGGGGTCAATCGGAACAGATGTTAAAATTTTTATTTTTTTTCAATTTAACCTGTAATAGGTCTCACAAACATGAGTAATGTTGATGGGGGAGAATAAGAACAGATAGTTACTGTCAAATAAAAGCTTATTTTTTGTACCAATAACCGTTTATAATTTGTCAGAATTAAAAATAATTTTGAACTTATGAAAAATTAAAATTAATTTTAAGGAATGCTTTTTAATTAAAATACAAAGCTTTAACATAAATTGAAGTCACTCATATCGTAAACAAATATGTACTTGGCCTTAAAACTAGCAGTTGTGGCTTGACTTAAGTTTTTTCATAACATGTTCTGGGATGAACGCTGCCCTTTTTTTTTAGTTTCTTGAAATCTCTGGATTTTGGAGACTGTCCTGTAAGATTTTCCCACTTATTCATCACTGTCTGTGTTCTGGACTTTAGCTACATAAAGTCTGCATGACTTTCCCCATGTATTTTAGGTAAAAAGAAGCTCCTGGAGCAAAAATCTTTTTAAATCTGCACCTTTCTGTCATTCTAAGATCTAGTTGCTCACGAGAAGAGATAAACAGTAATAAATCCTTGTTCTTGTCTTGACTACAGATATTGGGGTTAGAATCTTGATTTTTCAAACAGTTTCCTTCAAATAAGTTTGAACTGGAACAAGAGAACCAAGTGTTCCGATACACCCCGCAAATTTTTTTCTTATGTCATTTTTCAGTATTCTTCATTTTTATGACACAATTTTTAAAAAATGTGAATTCTAATGAGGTATTTAGTTGCTCAGATACATGCATAATTGAAACATACTACTCTTAGGTTTAAATTATACGAAGGTTTGTACTTGCATATGAAGTTTTGCAGTCTATGAAAATGTGATGTTTTCTAGCATTCCGAGTGCAGCCCTCCTTATAAGACAGTAACGTTGCCAGAATGACAAAAGTAATTTTTTCCTACTTCCTATGATCATACCTTTCTAAAAAAAAAATTAATGGCGAAAAATACCCAATAGTATATCTATAAAGAATTTCTTTGTACAGTCAGGAAGTTTTGTTCCGATTGACCCCGCTGTTCCTATACACCCCATTTTACGGTACCCGAGTTATCTTTTATCTTTTTTTATAAATGGATGGATGTATATATATTTGTTTGTTTGTTCGTATGTTTGTATGTTTGTTCTTTATACAAATCCAGTTTTTGTTTGATTTTCACCAAACTTGGCACAGAGGTTCCTTGATGCAATAGAATTCATAGAGGCGGGGTTTTGAAATTTTAAAAAAATCCAAAAAGCAACAAAATTCAAATGTTTTGTCTCAAATGACCATTTTTTTTTTCAATTTTGAATAAATAGAGTAATAGAGATAAGCCTTTAAGCACACAAATTGATAAAATTTAACACACTTAAATATGAGTATTTCCCAACAAAGATTGCGATTGACAATGAATTATCAATTTAAGGCTCACCTGTTTCATTTTAGCATGAAATAAGTTAAACATAATGCAATACAGGGTAATAAGCTAGTATTATACATAATAAGAACAGAACAATAAGGACAAATCACTTTTCATATTTGAGAAAATAGGTTTAATTAGATAGCACTCCTCGATTTATAGAGTTCCTATTCGAGACAAATTTACTGTCGGATAAAAGCAAATTCCAGACAGCGACGAAAAATACTTTTATAACATTATTTTTGTTTCAGTTTCTCAGAAAATTTTCCAGGATGCATATTTGGTCAGACTTCCTTTCGTTTCTTCTTCAAAAGTATATCAATCTGAGTGCGCGTCTTTTGTAACGTAGATCCCTAACTCAAGAAAAATAGTCTTTCATGTAGTTTAAGATAAGTTGGTCACGTGAGATTTTAGGTTTGCATCTTCTTCTGAAAAACATACTCGAGGTGCTTTTCTTTCTAGGCGGTACATAAAATCCATTTATAGTCTTTTTTTTTTCCATGTGGATATGACAAATTGTGAGGGTTCTTTATTGAAAATGGAATTTTATATAAAGTATATGGAAAAGGGGAAACGTCTGATCCATTTGCGTTACTTGCTCGCAATCCAGAACTTTTTACTCTATTCATACTTCTTCAGAGAAGATTCAGTAATTCTCTGTTCATACTTTTAAAAAAAGTGCTTGTCACATTTTTTAAAACATAATAAGAAATACTTAATTTAATCTTTACAAATCATGTGAGGCCTACAAGTAATTTAAGTGCATTGAAAAAATAGGCAAGTTTGAAATGACAAAAGAGCGGTTCAATTTTCTAATTTTCCATCTTTTACACTTTGTCGAAACTGAAACTTAACATCTAACAGACTTACTGTTAGTTCTTCAATTAAAATATCGATAAATTAAGGTCAATGAAATTCTGAAAGGATAACTCTGGTGTATCAATGATTCGGAAGCCCCATAGCACTTCAGCCTTGAAATATTTGCAACATTATTCAAGCCACGGGGGTTTACACCTCGTGGCGTTTTTTCTAAATTTCGAGTTAGTGTTTTTCTTTTATTTTTTATAATTAATTTTTTAGGATAAAATATCGCATAAATTGCCCAATGAAAGGATGAAATCATGATTTACACACCCTAAAATTATTATTCTGTTAAACTTATTCGAATAAATAAGGAATGTGGTTTAAAGTAAAGAAATAATTTTCAGAAAACGTGTAATAGCTCAAAGTTCTAGAAGTTTAAACAAAGGTCTGGGAATAAATTGAAATATTTTTTGCCCTGGAAATTAGAACTGCTTCTTCTAAAAATAAAATTTCCGCATACAATAGCTACCGATCAAATTGATCAAATTCAACTACCTGCACATTCGGACAGAACAGCTGTCTGATTTCACGGACACACTCCTCAATGAGACTATATATTTTTTAGTTTATTTAACAAAGAAATTTGAAATATAAAAAGAGCTAGCTCAAAGTTATCCGAAATGGCTCAACTATACCCTGCATGATTATGTAGGTGAGTAATTTTGCACAAACTAATTTACTTTGTGTACACAATGTAGTACAATCCCTTTTGTGATAAAAAAAAATAATAATGAAATTAATATACAACATTTTGTGTGTGGTCTTAAATGGTGTGTTTTAAGAGTGGGTTTTAGAGTACTGAACACCTTTTTTTCACCTATCTTACACATTTTTCAATTTATGATCACAACAGTTTTTTTTTCCTTCCATTCATTATCGTTCGGTAAATAGTTTTACACTTAAAGCCTCAGAAAGTAACCGCCCCCAAGTCAGGGTAACGTAGAAACATGCAATACACCACCAACTCGTTTATTCCATCCATGGACTGCAGTTTCGTGCTTTTTTGGCACTTTTCACCATGGAATAGGAATTGAAAGAGAGCTGGAGGCAATCCTCTTTTATAGAGCAAAAAGAGCCAACAAAAACTGGTAGCTAATGTGTAATTAAAACACCAATGTTTAATTCCTATTCCATGCTGACGAGTGCCAAATAGCACGAAACTGCAGTCCATGGATAGAATAAACGAGTGTATTGCAAGTTTTACATTTGTTCTCTCGTACTGTTTGCTTTTAGTTTATGATGGTTATGTAGTGAATCCGGAGGCATGTATCATAATTTTTAGTCGCAGATAACAGACAAATCTAGCTAATCTCTTTCAAGATAACAAATAATTCTCATTTCCAATTTGTCAGAGAATTTAACAACTCACTACGATTGAAATACAGCAGTTATTTACTGAAATGAGCTTCAGCCGTCGTTAAACCATATGACCACGTTTAATCCTGTTCTCGTCATTTAACACTTTAACACTCCCGAAAATCCAACTAATTTGTTCCACAGGTGCTACCACATAACAAAACTTTAACTATGATATTAAAACTATACCTAAGCTACGTAAAATACGCAACTGAAGCATTAATCTTAAGAGTTATTTCAAATCCACATTTCTTATTCAACAATTATCCATTTCAACAAAGAGCTTACCAGCTTTTGATGGCTTTACATGCGGTTAATAGCTTGATTTCCTAGAGGATTCTAAGTTCTTCGGTTTCCTCAGCCACATTCTTTTGAATCTTTTAATCCTTTCGGACAATATTTTGTCTAGTTTTCACAAAGTATATCCAAAACTTTCCTATTCCTCTTTCAGTATTTCAGTGATACCATAGCAGTAACGAAAGCACCTAAAAACGAAAATATAAAATTGATTCTTTTATGATGTACACACTGTAAAAAATAGATGTTTTTACAGTATAATAAAGCTAATTAAAAAGTAACAAACTGTAAAAATTGCTAATTTTACAGTGATAAACTGAAATTGCTAGTTTTACACTGACAAACTGTAAAATTGCTAATTTTACAGTGATAAACTGCAAAAATGTGTCATTTTACAGTTTGTTACTGTGCATTTTACAGTTTTAAACTGGAACCTCTGTTGCTAGTTTTGTACTGCTGTTTTTACAGTATAATACAGCTAATTTTGTGGTAATAAACTGTAAAACTGAGGTATAAAACTGTAAAATTGCTGCTTTACAGTAATAAACTAAAATTGCTATATTTACAATTTATTACTGTACATTTTACAGTTTCAAACTGAAACATCTGCTGCCAGTATTGTTCTGTAAAAACAACAGTTTTTTTTTTTTTTTTTTTACAGTTGAGGGTGGTGTAAAAAAAAAAACTTCCCTTACAAGTAAAGCGACTTATTCCCCTGAATCAATCAAACCGAAATTTTAAGTAAAGTTATTTGAAGATACGTTCTCGAGATTGCGTTGACTTTAAACAGCGTAGAGCTCCTGGCTGTAATGACAGTGAGCAACTTTCAGAATTTTTGAATGGCAACCCGCACTTACTACTCAAATTGAATAGATGAGTGGAAAAACAACGCAAGTCTAGAACTTTAAACTGTTCAGAGAGAGAAAAAACGTCTTAATTCTATCATTTTTTTCTAGGGTCAACGCTCAAATAACAGGTCCCGCGTATCTTTCGAGTTAGTAACTTAACTGATGTGATTTTTGACCACAACACACATCTTGTCTCCCACAGCTCGTTTCCATAAAAAAGGAATTTTCGAATTTTTGTGACTCCTATAGATTTTGATCGCACTGATTCAGTTGCTTAACGTGTTAAAAAACTACAAATAGGATTGGAGCGATTATTGTGCAGCAAAAATTGTTTGTTTACACATTTGGCACACTCTTTCCTCATTGCTTATTGAAGCTTTTTTCTAAAACTATTACCATGCATGTGGTGATGTATGACTGGTGCTTTGTCTGTCTCCGAAGTTTTATGCGAAGTTCCTTCGGATAATGTTTCATAATCAAGGTCAAAAACAATGACGTCAAAACTGTTTTTCCAATCCTCTTAACACTGTATTTTTAATTACTATCGAAAAGGATTGATGTAGCCGGCCTCCTTGTCTAGTTGTCAGAGAGTGGAACTTCACACCAAATTGGTACAGTTCGAAAAGTAAAACAGGCATTCTAAATTGCCAGCTCAGCTATACTAGAATGCAACTTGGCACTCACGTCACTACGGGCGGAGCCAATAAGAGCTCACAAGCAATCAGCGATCTCCTCTTATTCGCCAAGTAGGGTGTGACGTTTTATCTAGCTCGTTTTTTATAGACTAACGTCACGCTGACGTCACGATCTTTTTGTCAAGAAACGTTGCATTTTAGTATAGCACAAGACAACAACAACAAGAATTGATGTTGCGAAAAAACAATGCCTGCGTCAATTTTTTATATTTAATTTATTGTAGGTAAACACCTTCATAAAAATCAATTTAAAATAGAGAAGAGGATGTGCATTTAATTATAATATAAATTATTTTTTTGATCAAACTGATTAACTCCAGTTCGCTTCTTTAAATTTGAGCTCCCGTAATTACAAAGATTAAAAGTACCTATTTGGTTCTTCAAATCGCTAAAAAAATTGTTGTAAATAAATAAGTTTTGGAAAAAACAATTCTAAACTGCTTTTAACAGTTGCAAATTGTCCAAAGATTAATAATTACCTGAAAACATTTCTCTAAAATGATGCATTTTGATAAATTGGATATGGCCGTAGGAGCGATTTCTTTTTAATTTAAATTCCTGAATGAACATGCTTCATTAAGGGAAGGCGGAAAATTTCTGAGTAATTTAGTTCATTTGTCAGTCTTCAATAAAAACTTTAACTAATATTATAAATGAATTTTTCGACGATTGTTTTTGAAGTAATTTTATAACGTGTAATAATGAAAGTAGAAAATTGGTTGATTTTATTTATTTCTTTATTTATTTACGATCTGTACCCACACGGTTGTGCTAGTGCTATAAAGCTCAAAAAAGAAGTACAAGTAAATTTTTCTCCACACTCTGATATAAAAAGAAACATTATGTTTCGTTAGTTAAAATTACGGTAAATTGCACACATTTTTAAATGTTTGTTTCAACAAAATTTTCAGTTTATTTCGAAGATCTCTCCATTTTATAGCCAACTATTCCTTCGGCTGGACCCGGTATGACAAAGTGCTCACTTTGTCATATAACTATATATTTTATCTACTGCATATAACTTTAACTATGTTTCTTTAAAATAGTAAAGCAAGACAAAAGAACAAAACAGAATTTTGTTAGTCGCAGAAACCAACAGAAGACTTGAAAAAGGTCCAAAAGATGTTTTAAAGTTTTCTTTTTTAGCTAAAAAAGCAAAATAATACATCTTCCTGACACGGGCGTCGTTGGCGGGGGGGACGAGGGGGACATGTCCCCCCCAATATTTTGAACTGATGAAAAGTTCCTCTCAATATTTTGGAATTCTTACACTTGAGGAAAAAAAAATAGGTCAAAGCTAGGTATCATTTGTGTATCAAAATTAAATTAGAATTACAGCCCGAACTAAAATTATAAAAACTTCCGTCTCTATATTACACTCAGGCCCGGATTACCCAATAGGCCATCTTAGGTATTGGCCTAGGGGCGCAAGCTCGTAAGGGCGCATATAGCGGAGGACAAAATTAATACACAGTTCGTTGTAAAAATAAATAAACAAAAAATAAAGGAAGAAAGAAAAAAAAAAAAAAAAACAAGAACGCAAAGTGCTATAAAATATATAGAGAAAAAAATTCAACTAGAAGGGATTGCAAAATGCCCATTTCAGCAAAAAAAAAAACAAAAAGCCAATTGGAGGGAAAAGGGGGCGTAAAGCTTGAGTTGAGGTAATTCAATTTCTGTTCTAGTT
>JAXGGA010017893.1:0-23253 GCA_038373865.1 Uloborus plumipes | reverse complement strand
GGAGCTATCTACTTTTATTAGTCAACCAACAAAGTTCATGCGGTTTTTATTTATTTTTTACTTCTCTGGATTATATTGAGTAAACAGAATGAAGTGGTGGGGGTATCTTTGTACACAAATTAAAGCTTATTTAATGCAGTATTATTTAGAGTATTTGATTAGTTTGATTACTTTGAATTTAAGTGAAAAATCTGTAGTTGAGTATGGCCGTGTCAAACGCAATAATTCGTGCTTTGTTTACTTTATGAGTGCAAACTTGGTACCAAAGCTGCAGAAGCTTGTCGTAAGATATGCACTGCTTTTGGGGAAGGTACTATAGCTGAACGGACGGGTCAGAAGTGGTTTAAGAAATTTGCCTCGGGGGATGAAAATCTGGAAGATGAACCTCGCTCCGGGAGACCATCAACGGTCAACAACGACGAGATCAAGCTGGCAATCGAGCAGGATTCAAGTCAGACATGTCAAGCACTTGCCTTAAGATTCAAGGTGAGTGATGAAACTATTCGTAAACATTTGCACCAGTTTGGGAAACAATGGAAGCTAAGCAAATGGGTACCACATGAATTGAGTGAAACGAACACACACAGCAAGAATCACTCAAGAAACTCTGGCACGATTACAGTGGGAAGTTCTACCCCACCCTCCGTACTCACCAGACCTAGCCCAAGTGACTACCACCTGTTTTTGGCAATGGACAACCATATGCGCAATCGGCGGCTTCAAAATAGAGAGGATTTGGAAAACGAGGTGAAAACTTTTTTAACTCTCAAAACCCAACTTTTTATAAAAACGGGATTAAATGGTCTTCTGTCTAGGTGGGAAAAGGTAATACTTGCTGATGGTGATTATTTTTCTGAATAAATTTAATTTAAACCCTTTTTTTTGTGTTTTATGTATTAACATTCAAAACCGCACGAACTCTGTTGGTTGCCTGGTATTTAATGCATTCCTAGTATAGATCATCACTCTGTATATACAGAACACATATTTACACGAATGGAGGTGCAATGGGTTTGCAAGTAGTTTCGATTATATCCAGAAAAACAGATGGTGACAACGAACGTGTCTTGAAGGCTACAGTGAGTGCTGTGTATGTCCCTGCCTGAAATACTAAGTAACCCTCAAGTTGTCCTTCGGACATCCTCAGGATCAATTTGAGGATTTGAGCTTTATTGGTGGTTTCTAAATTTTCTGAGCAGGGAAAATCGCCGAGAATTGACTTTTTAACTAATATCACTGCTAATTTATGTATTACAAAAATGAGACTGGGTGTATGATGCTGCCCAAAAAAATTTAATCTTTCGGTACCTAGACTGACTTTCAGCTCAATTTCGTTCTCTAGATGATGTTACAGCGCACAGATTTTAATACGATAGAAGTCTGGCCGCCAGGGCGGCAAGCTTAGCTGTTTTATATTGAGCTTCCCCATAAATTCAGCAGTGCGAAATGACAGTTATCTTTTCCGTTAGAAGGAGAAAATAAATAATAAATAAAAAACTTTTCTAAGATTGCTATGAGCCTTTTACAAGAAATTGCACTTTTGAGAGAACTGCCCATTTATATCTATCTACATCTATTTTAACTTTAACATTTCCACTAATTGATGTTATTGATATTGTTTTGGGTATGCATTAACAATTTTAGTGATAAAAGTAATATTTTCAATTTGGCTCATGGGAAAAAAAGTGAAAATTCTCCACTTTCTGTTTTTAAGGTACAAATGAATGTACCAGAGAAAATAAAAAATGTTCCCAAAGCAAATTTTATTATAAAAGCCATTGATCTTTAATTATGTACTGTGATTTTCAGAACAAATTTCCAATTGCTTAACTATAAATCATCTAAATTATTTCACTTTGCCCCACCCCTAGATTCCTCTACATTGCAGTCTATAAGATTTTTAATTAAACATCTAATTATTCAATCATTTTCAAAAGCAAATATAAAAGCTGTACATGCTTAGTCTAAGAAGGCCTCAAAATTCTGAAAAGAAAGGAATCGAATGTGCTTTTTTGAAAGCATCGATAATAATCTTATTTTAGCAGCCAGTCGCATGCTTTGAATAAGTATGATCTTTTTTATCCTAGTCAATGCAGATATTTTAATGTGGATAACTCCATTTTTAAGAATATCCCAATGTTTGAAAGCAACTTTAATGTTTATGCAGTGAAAACCATCAATGAGTTATATGTTTAAGAAGGGAGATGAGTTTACTTTTAGACAGAACATAATCCTTTAACCGTGTGAATTAGCAATGCAATGCTTGTCAGTTCCAACCAATTATGTGAGTGCTGAACGATCATTTTCGAAGAGTAAAAATGTATTCAATGATGATCGAAGAAATAAAAACTAAAACTTTCTACAATGTTCAGTTCCAAAAATGTGTTTACATAAAACTAAAATATTGCCTAAAATTGAAGAAACTAATTTTCCAATTCTATTATATGCTGTGTTATTAAGACCACTATTTTCATCACAGACATCGAAAATTTTATTGCATTTATAACTCACCAAAAATTTCGCGAAATGTTCGTCTTTTTTCCTGCAACAAACTTGCAACCTCAACTATAACACAATTGCACCAATTCTTATAATCATTTTCTTAATAAGAAAATAAATTATCAAAAGTAAAGAGAGAGTGAGAGGAAGACTGGATATAGAGGCAGTTTAAATATTATAATGAAAAAAAAAAAAAGGGTATAAATCACATCGCAGGAGCTTCTATCCACTGAAAATCAGAGGCGAGAGAAATTAATTTTTCAGTTTCTATGGGGACCCTGTTTTAAGGTTCAATTATAACAGCCGATGGTAAACTTTTTAAACCACAAAATCCTTAGTGCTTTACATTTACTTCAATCAAACTCATTCTTGTTAATGACTAAAGAACACAATGTTAATGATCTGGAAGTCAAATGTCAATTATTCTCCATCAAAATTACCTTTTCCATATAGAAGAAATTGGGGAGGAAACTTGGGTCGAGGGTTCCGCAGAATACATTTTGGGAATTGCTGAATTAGAATATGGTGAAAAATTAAGATAGATGTCTTTATTACTGTGTGAATATTTGAGAGAAAAAAACCACTTGCTATGTAGAACTCTGCACTGTGTTACAATAAACAAAAAAGTTTTTATAAGTGCCTCTCCCACCTTGGCGTATATAAAGGGAAAATACCCCCCCCCCCCGGACCCAAAAAAACTTTCCTTTTTGACCAAGAAAATGACTAAATCTAACCATATCCTAAGTTGAACACGTACACCTGCATTTTTTTTTCTCTGTATGTTACCATTGCCTTCTCTCTCTCTCTCCCCTTTTTCTAGCTGTACCGGTATGGCGGCATTTGCTAAAATAGCATTTGAAAAGTAAGAAATCTCAAATGAAAATAAATGCAACAAACATGATGAAATCGCATTTTAATGAAAACATGTTCAAAACTTGACAATGAGGGATTCTTTTTTACAATAACAATAAATAGACAAACTTTAAATACATTGTGAACAAAGGTAAATAATTTATGATGTGTTTATAAAGCTACAAATAATAATTGTATAATCTAAAAATGTAGTTAATAACTTGAAATAATATTGAAATATTTACTTTACCTAATTCCTTAAATGTAAACATAAAATATTTGTAACCATAAACTTACTATAAATAAAATTGATATATACAAGCTTTCATGAGAAATGAATACTAATCCAAATACATTTCTACACTGACTTATGTTTTATAATCAAACCAAGAGAACAAAACCTCAGTATTTCTTACAGGATATCCTACTGGTATAATAAACTGGGGCAAAAAAAATTTTTAATTAAAAAAAAAAGAAAATATTACAAACAGTACTTTACAGCAATATTAATAATATTCTACTGAAAGGAAATTAAATGACACAACGTTATGCGACATAAACTGAAGAACTGCATGTGTCAGCCAGAATTTTATTTTATATATCTCTGCTTAAACTAACATAAGTTTAAAGAAATCACATTTAAAAAAAATAGTAAGCTTAAATAAATTACTCAGTTAAGCAAAAGTGCATGTCTAAACTTTTAACACAATGAAGAACAGTATAACTTAAAACAGCAGCTTTAATAGCACTGATGTCACCCAATTCAACAATTTAGAGTATTCTTCCTTCCAATGAAAAATAATTACACTAAATCAAATATAAGTAATTTTGAACAATGAGGGCGAAACATTTTATTTAAATGGGGACAAGCATGAATAAAACTCAAGTGCACAATATAAGTTAAACTGGCCTTGGCTTTCTGCACCTTTAGGGTTATGAATTGTTTAACCTTTAGGAACCGGGCGGTACACATGTTGTACCATAAGTCTTTTTTCTTTAGAGGACGGGGTTGAAATTTTCACCCGAACCCTTTGGAACCGGGGATTTTTTCAAGGTTTCATACGTCTAGTACGACAGTTTATACCTTCTCTTTTCAATAAAAAAGAAATCTGTGGTTCAACTGTCGTACTACCTACGTCGAAAGAAAAATTTCCAAAAAACAGCCCGGATCCAAAAGGTTAAAGAAGCCAAATCCCACCTACCTAAAAATATTTTTAGGAATAATATTTATAGTTGATCAATCGGTTGTAAGTGTTGTGTGTAAACACAATTAAAGATAAGTATTGTACTTTCGTTTTAGCTTTTAAAGTAAAAATAAAGTATCCTTAACTCAAGCTCAAGATAATCCCTTCTTGCATTGTACTTAGAGAGTGGGATGTGCTTATTATTGTTGTGAAATTTTTGGGGGAGGAGCTAAGGATCACTTTTAATCAGTGGTATAGCTCTGAAAAAAAAGGGTGAGGGGCGCTTAGAGATACAAGTATTATTTAAGTCAAACAGTGGGAAGAAACTTTTATTAAAATATAAAAATGTTGGGGTGGGACGATTGTGTAAAATAAAAAATAGGGGGATTGAATCCTCCCTTGACTATACTACTGCTTATAACAAATACATGCATACACATATATATAAATGAATATATATGTTTTAGAGCTTAATGGAGGAACAGGTGATGGCGTTCCTACTAAATATTCTTTTACATAAATTTTAGCCAAGTTTAGCAAAATTTTATCAGCAGTTGCATATTTATATTCATTTTCTTTCAACCTTTTTAGTTAATACACATTAGACAACTAGTGTGAGTGTTTCATACATATAGCAAAAGCTCTGAACTAAGCAAAAAAAAAAAAAAGAAAACATGTCTGCCATACATACAAATAATGAATTTCATAATTGTTACATGTTTGAAAAGGCTCCAGTAAAGAAAAAGCAGCTATGAAACCCTGGTTTCAGATGACCTCACCATTAAAAAAAAAAGCATGTGATTTAATGGATAATAATTTTAATTTCAAAAGCTACAACTTGAACAAAAGTATGATGAACCTAGTATTGAAAATGAAATATATAGTATTTAATGCATTAAATATAATACAAAATGCAGTGGAAGAAAATTGTGCAGTTACTTCCGCACAATTGACAGACAGCTATTTTCATAGACAAGTCCACATTGGGTGTCACTCAGCGCGGATTATACTCCCTTAGAACAGAGTTCCATGATATTACTATGTTGATAATGTGTTTTGAAGGGATATTTTGAAGCATTCAAATTTCTTATTAGCACAGCTAATTAGCAGAAAGATGAACTGAACTAAAAAAAAAAAACTTCAAATAATATGTTACAACCCATCAACTTGACATTAAAATAATGAAAATTAATAAATTAAAAACAGTTATATCATAATTTTTAGCATCTTCCAAGTTTTAACAGTAGAAATAGTTCTATAAATTTTCCAGCAACTTGTCAGGTTTTTTTCACAACAAAATGTTTTCGAAATGTTTTGTAAAGTTCACATTTTTCCATTTTTGCAAAGGTGGAGATATAAAAGTGCCTTTATATGCCTTGTTTTTATTTACTGTGATTTATGTTAATTTTGTTATAAAAGAATACTGATCCGGACTCTTTTTTTTTCTATTTTTTCTGTTTTATTGAGTTCATATGACAAAATAGTTCAGTCTTCGGACATGTCCAATTTTGAATTCCCAAAGACATATTTTGCGTAGTGATTGTTGATGTCAAAATTGGACATGTTTGTACTGTTGATTCAATCAAATGTAATGCAAATTAACAGTCACACTGTGAATGTTAGAGAAAATATTAACATAAAAAAACAGACATTTAAAAAAATTTACACATGAATAAAGAACATAATTATAACTTGTGTCATTTGAATAAACATCAACAACAAAGAAAAAAACATGAATAATTCATACTCCAATAAAATGAGCATCACAAAAACAAAGTCATGAAAATAACTTAGAACTCTGAAATAAACAACATGGAAAGAAATCATTACATTTATGCCAAAAATAAGCTGTAAAACAAGGTTAATGAAGACCAAAAACTGTCAATTATTAAATTCAAGAGCTTCAGGATTGCCATTTTTTTAATGCAGAAGACGTGAGCTTGTGGAAAGCCAAACGATTATCCTGAAACTCGAATTTTCTGCATTGAAAATAGGATTTTTGAAACCTAGAAATACTTGCATGTAATTATTTGCGAATTTTGTGCTTCATTAACATTGTTTTTATCTATTTTTCAAAGCAATATTATAAGTGACATAAGTGAAAGGTCATTGTGTGTGTGTGGATGTGTATATAAAAGCTTTCATCAAATTTTTACAACATAACTAATGAAAGGAATGTTACTATTAATCTCTCATATGACAGAAATATTAATTCCCTTAGTGTAATTTATTTGTGGAAAATATGTATTAACTAAATAGCATCAATGGCTTATATATAATATAGTCTTTCTTATAAATAAATAATAACAAATAGGAGAGAGATATAATAATATCTGGTAGAACATATCAATGTTTTGCAGAACAATCACCATGCATTTTGAGAAGCTGTATCAATTTTCAAAACTGTAAAAGCTACTAATCTATTTTGTAAACTTAACTACAAAAAATCAAAAATGCTTAAACTTGACATTACATGTCACATAATGCATTCGTTTTTCATTATCAAGTGCATCTTACTAACTGAGAGTAAAAACCAATTATAAATTCAAGGCAACTGTGTTCACTAAGGATATTCGAGATACAATCAGAGTTGCCTATATTTTGAAGAGAAAACATTCAAAAATAAATATGGTGAAATTTTAATTACAAATAAATAAATTCAAAAAGTTCAATGCATTAATTTTGTGAAATAAATACATTACAAATTCCTAATAGTTGGCAAATTATTTTACAACAGCCAAAAAATAAAAGCAACAGTTACAAAAGAAGACAATCATGCAGACAGAATTTGATGATTTGTAGATATCACATTCTGTAAGAAAAATTGATGCATTAAATTGTAAAAATGGAAAACAATGCAAAAAATCATTAATTGTGCAACAGTTCAAAGTAACTCAATTTTTCTTTTAAACAAAATTAAGACAAATGAAAGCAATTTTTTTAAAGAAATGAATGTCCAATGAAAGGGCATGAATTGCTTCACTTTTATAACCATTTAATTTAAAAATGCACTTATTGTTTTCAGTGTATAATTCAGTGTATCATTAAAGAATAATTTTTGCTTGCTTAATGAACTTTATAGAGCTTTAAAATTAATGCTTGAATAAAGTTGTATTACTCGGGCTAAACGTAAAAATAAAAGTAACGTTTTGATTACACGTTGTTTCGCTCCTGTTTCTTGAACAATGTATAAATAATGATTTACTGTATTAGAATTGATTGCTGGAACATTTATTCACCAAGATGGCTGATGTGCTCTACTGCAGATACTTTACTGAAGCAATATGCATTGAATTTACTTTGCACCCTTCCCCTACCCCATTAAATGTTGCATTTATGGGACTAAATGTATCAAAATCTGGAGAGCAATATGTCGTGGTATTAAAGTTCTGATATCGCCCAGTCCTAATAGATGGGGAAAGTAGGCAACTTGATTAGTTCTCGACAAACACTTAATCACAAAAGACATTATCTTGTTTGAAAGGTCAAAATTCACTTCAGCATGGCTTTGAAATGCAGCTCTCTCGTTTCCCTTGTCCTTTAGAATGGGTGTGGGAAGGTTATACAAAACTTTGTACTTTTTAACTACAAAATTTTGTTGAGAAAGTGCCTTTTTAATTGAAGGAGTGCCCTTTTATGAGGAAACACCCTGCACTTTTTTAGATCTAGAGGAAAGCATTAATAACAAGAATAAAAGAATTTCAGTTTAACATTACATGAATTCTTAGACAAAGGATACATCATTCATAGTTCACGTAAGTTTATCATTCTATCTAGTTAAATCATATCTTTTAAAGGCTTACTTAAAAGAAAAGCAATTTTTATGAAGTAAATTATCCATAAATAAATTCTAAGACTTTTATTCTAAGTAAACATAAAGGGAACAATTAACAAAGAAAATATTCATACTTACCAGATTCCTAAAGTAATGCAGTTTCTTTGAAGTTCAACTATTTAGCATCTCAGGGGCCCAATTTTGTACACGTTTTTGAAATTCTGAAATGAAGTCTTTTTTCAGGAACAGGCACTTGTCAAATATGACATATTTTTAGAAAAGTTACATTGAATGACAATTATTTTTCAATATGAGAATCAATACAACACAATATTTAAAACTAAATTGTAACAGTTAAAATATAACAGATGCGTAAAGTATTTATTTTACAACAAAGCAGAGAACATTTGAGGCAATGTTTAAAAAATTCCTTCAAAAACAGTAAATATAGCAAAAAAAAAAACAGAAAAATAGAATAAATCTGGGGGGGGGGGGGGGGGCAATCACCAAAACCACTGATCCAAGAAAAATGCTTACGTTTAGGTATTTATTTATGAATAAAATTAATTTTTCAAAAGGAAAAAGTTTAAAATCAAAAAGAAAGGATTAAATATTCAAAAGCACATTGAGACAATTATTCAGGTCAAAATAGCACTTCATTATAAGTACATAAATATTGCATTTTACAGGGAACAACCAACAACAAACTTATTTTAAAATATAGGAAAATTGTTAATAAAGAGAAGAGAAAAAATAGGTTCTTGAATTTCATTATAACGTATAACATAGCATTTTGCAAAAGCAGTTGATCTAGAGGAGTTTCTTAATTTACAGTTCCAAAGTAAAAGGCTGGACACAATAATTTTGTGCCTTTGTTTATTGTACTTTGGAACGTCCCCTGTTTGGGTCTTCACACGAAAAATGTAAAACCATAAGTAGATGCAAAATGACTGCTCTGTTTTTACACCAATACACTAAAACTGTGAGTTCCTATTTTCCATATAAACTTCTTTTTGGTTTTAAAAGGTTACAGATGTGATTGATTTTTCTCTGTACCAGTTCAAAAAAATTTCATGGTGCATGATCTTTCATTGGTGAAAAGTTATTTTTCTACTGACGTAGTACAAAATGTAGAGAATGTAGTAGAAGGGGGATATGATGACAGTGATACTGAAGTGTTGATACAATGAAAAACAGTTTCTCATAGCTTAAGTGTCAAAAGACATTTCTTAAATGCTATGAGCGAGCTTGTTTTTTTCTTTGGAAAAAAGATAAAACCTTTGAAACCTTCTACAAAATTAAAAAATTGCACTAGTCTGGTATTTTGGCATATTTTGAGTGAGATGAGTACTACATGAGTATGCTCAAAGAAATTACTTAAATACGACTTTATTCTGAAATAAGTCACTCCCTTTATGAAGTCAGTTTCGTGAATCCCGAGAAGTGACTTTATTTGGAGATCCGACGGTATAAGGTAAGAAAGTAAACACAGATTTTTCTTTTTGCTTAAGATATTTACAAAATAAAACACTTTATTAAATTGGCAAAAATTAAGCAACTTACAGCTTTTCTTGGCATATTTTTAGTTATACACGGAAAGAGAAAGAAAAAAAAATGACGGCAAATTTGTAAAATGGTTTACTTGCGAACTTTTCAAAGTTAATTGAACAAACAATATGATCCTTGGTGCGCCATGTGTGATCGCATCCCATGCAGTAGCCATCCCTGGTTTAAATGTTATCATGCATAGAAAATTTATATTGGCAGCTCATTTTGCACACAAAAATAGGATCTTTATCAACCAAATTCAACAAACCCTCATTTTTATTCAACCAAAAAATAGAACATTGAATCAGCGTGTCGTTTATTGCTGAAAAAAAAATTTTGCATAGAAACTAATTTGGTACAAAGAAAGAGAAACAGGTTTTTACCATGAACCTGGTGTTAAGATTTATCATCTAAATTGCAGTTAATTTTGAATGAAAGTGATGAAAAAAATTAGTACATATACTTTGAATACATGTTTTATTTCCTTTCTTTCTCTTTCAGTACAAATTTTGAGGTTACTTGGTTGAAAAAATTAAGCAGTGAGAAGGTTTAAGTTATGAGGAGATCTACACAAACCAACCAATTACATTGCCCCAAAATGAAGGTTATCCTCCTCAGATTATTTGAATTTTACTCAATTAATAAATCTACTTTGTTTATTTTTTTTTATTTTGTGAGGAAGGAAGGAAAAATTGATTGCACCTCAGCTTTATTTAGAATTGTTTAGTTCTTTTCCTTCTTATTCTATATACTTGATATTTATTGCTCAAATGCAAATAGACTAAAATGTAACAAGCTAGATATTATATGTTACAGGGTTGTTTGGTTTAAACCATGGTTTAAACCAATCGGTTTTTTTTATAAAACCATGCGGTTTTTTTAAAAATTGATTTTTTTTAAAAAATGACAAAAAAAGAAAGGAAAAAATTTCTTCAAATGTTTACATTTATTTTATGCACATATTAAAAAATGTAAAATTTAGTTTATGAAAAGTTGTAGACATAAACAATTAAGAAAATGATTTTTTTGAAATTTATTAAAAGTTTGCAAAATTATGTTTTTTTCAAATCAATATAACATTTCTCATTATGTAATATATTACACTGCCAAAGAGCAGATTTAGACAAACTTTCTTCATAACACATAATTTACATGAATAATTAATATTTATAAAGGATTGCATATGTATTACAGATGCAATCCATGATATACATGATTCGTTCAATCAAAAATTAGAAACAAATTAGGGTTGGAAAAAGTTTCAAAGCTAGGTTTTTTATTCAATGCTTTTAATTGATTGAAATACATGTATTTTTTTTAAAATACAGTTTAGGGAAAAACTTTCTTTTGGTTTAAATTTGAATCAAAATGTCTTTAAAGCCAAAGTAAATATAAATGAGACAACCTACATATAAATATTTGAAATATATGTAAAATATTGTTTTACAATAACACAAAACCAAACTTCAAATCACAATAAAATATGTAAATCCATTACATTATAAATTATTATTTTTTGTTATTTAATATTTTGAACATGTACGAGAACTGAATGAATAATTTCAAGCGATAAAAATATTATTTATTCTTTTCTGAAGCTGATTTAGCAGTAAATAGTTGAATACTTTTAAATGTAATTGGACTGCATTTTTCAATTTCTTGCAGAAGATGTTACATTTTCTACAAAATATATTTCATGAAACAATTTGCTACTAATTTCCTTTTTCTAAGGAGTCTGTACATTTTATATTTTGAATTTCAATGCTATTTCTGCTTACTTGTTTAGAAGATCATAAGGTGAAACTTTTCTTTTTGAATTTGTTTAGATTATGCTTGAAAATATGCTTTCCCCCCCCCCTTATTTGATAATTATTATTATTTGTTTCAATATAATAAATTATGTTTTTCTTGGATCATCACTACTTTTTGTCTCAACCTGCATCATATCTACTTCTTGAAGTATTTCCTGAGAGGTCTATGCATTCAAACCAAAAAATTAATTGAGTTTATTTCAATCAATATTTTCCTATAAAAGCTATTTTAATGATGTAATTAAATTACAATGTTTTGCTCTTATCTCCTTAACCCGTTCAGGACCATGATCACGCCTGCGAGATTGCGCGTTTCTCCCTTCACAGCCTGCCTGATCAAATACGCGATAAGCCTTTCCTTGCCACAGAGCCTGCGAGCACGCTGGCCTGTTTTCAGTTTGGAACGAAATATTTGAATTTTTAAATGACACTAGATGGCGGTTGAAGTATGCACTGAGTTCCCTGTTTTTTTTTTTTTTTTTTTTACTAAAAAAAAAAGTACACGTGATGCAGTCTTTTAGCTGGATTAGTCATTTAGAGAGCTGTGATTTATGGCTTTTTCTTCTTCTGTTCTTGTTTATATTTTAGTGAAATGGAAAGGATAAATGTTTCTTGATTGAGGTTAGGTGTAAAAAATTCGGTCTTGCATTTGATAGATCGAATTTTGTAGGTTTAGGATCAGCTTTATTTCAATCGCCATGGATGAAAGACTAAAATTTTTACACGAGGGTAGGATGTTTAATTTGATGAACAAGTTTGATATGGAAATGAAGCAGCTATTTTCGAATATTAGAGTCAATGAATCTGAGGCTATGGCATATACGGAGGGGAGGGGGGGGGGATTTTAGAGCATCGTAATGACAAGTGGAGATAGAAGTTTCAAAGATATTAAGCAGTAATTGGCATCATATATTTTACACTTTGGTCGCATGCATTTCCTTTTTTTTTATTTTTAATGTTTCTATATATTCTGAATAATTGCTGGCTAACTTCTAGGTTTTTAAACATTAAATACTTACATAACAGTTTGTTTGATTGAATAAACACATTTTCTTCAAAAAACGCTATTTTTAAAAATTATATTTCGAAAATCTTTATTGTAAAACATTCAGAGACTATTAATTATTGTAAATAGTAAGTTTCAGCACGTTTTATTGATGTGATTGTTTTTTATGAATTTTTGAACGAAATTAGGCTTAGCTTCAAAAATCGCCCGGGCCTGTGCGTGAGTCCACATGCGAAGCGCGCGGACCTGGGGAAGCGCTTCTTCCTTTTTTCGCTGGTCCTGAAGGGGTTAAATAGTCAAGAAATGTGGGTTTTATGACTGTTGAAGATTGATTGATTATTAATTACACCAAATTTTTATTACTTTCTGAAAAAAAAAATATTTTTTTTCGAAAATTATATTAAAGCCAAAAAAAAAAAACGGTTTAAACCAAAAAAAACCTGGTTTAAACCAAAAAAACCGGTTTATTTGGTTTTTCTCAAAAAAGCCTGGTTTTTTTCCAACCCTGGTACGTTAGTAGTTTTTACATGCAGCAATCGATGATTTTCAAGACAGCATTTTAATTATTTCGTTTTTGTGAATTACCTGAAGTTTTACTTACTTTCTCCAGCATTTTTTTGAGCAAAAATACACTTGAAGGGGCACTTTGAAGCGACTTGTGTTATTAATATACACCACAGTTGAAGCTAACTTGTACAAGTCCAAAACAAGTATACAGGATGAGACATTCTGAAAAACTCTTTTCCCACAGGGACAAGGGCAATGTTCAACAATGTAATCAACCAAATTGGAAGGAAGGTCACCATCGGAGTATGGAACACTAGTGAAAAAGAAATATTAAATTTAAGTATGTCAAACACAGTTTCAAAACTATTTCAATATAAAAATATTAGAATTTTTTTTTACTTATGTTTAACAACTGCTGCAGCAGCACTTTCCATCAGAGATGGCGTATCCCACACTACTATAGGACGTAAAACCACATCTGTATCCAAAGGATTATGGAATAGATCCAAGGTATCCAGCTCCAGTTTTCGAATTCCAAACGGCAAAACCTAAAATGGCCATTAAATTTAATATTTTTAAAATAAACATCAATTATATTATAACAATTAGAGTGGGGTATCATTTATGTAAGATTTTTAACAGCTCAAGTTCTTACACAGACCAGTTACTGCTAAGTAAAATTAATTGGAAAAGAGTTATAGATATTTATGTCTAACTTTTTCTATGTCAAAAGGTAACTATAAGCTTCAAGTTTATTTGGCACTCTCAGCTTTTATAAAGTGGTTTTTATCTCCAGATCAGTTACTACCTACAGGGTTGCCACAGGGAAAATGTCACAAAAAAGTAGCAAAAGTCGCCTAAAAATACTAAAAAAGTTGCCTTGAAAATAAAAAAAAAGTAGCAAAAAAGTAGCCATGAAAAAAAAAGTTGCAAAGAAGCTGAATAGAAACATGTGACAAGCTAAACTGAATATGAGTAATGCTTTAAAACAAGTTAAAAAAATAGACAGGTTTTGAACTAATGCATTACATCAAAGATACAAATGAGGGAAAAAAAACAAAAGAGTACAATCGAGGTAATTAATTTTACAAGACTGCTACCATTCAAAAGAAAAAATAATATACTCATATAAATACAGAAAATTTATTCTGAAAATCAATGTTTTTGGTTTTCTACAGAAAAATGACTCTATCAAAGTATTTTCCTTTTGTTCACTAAGCAATTTAATTTATTTTCTTCATCTTCATGCTCTCTTTCCCTATTCCTCAACTTTATACTGTCTTCTAACATACCCTGAGCTATTCTAATACTTTCAGTGTCTTTTGCTTCAATAGCTGATTTTAGCCTCTGGTTTGTCTGTTTAAAAAGTACACCAGCTGATTTTTGAGTGTCCTTTCTCTCTCTCTATTTACTAGTTTGACTTTTTCTTCTAACTTTTTAGCAGATCCCTTCAAACTTGACAGCTTTTCTTTTTCTATTTTTCTTTGTTTAAACTTTTCTTCATTTTATTTTTCCAATCTCATTTGCTCTTCCTTCTTTTTCTTCTAGTCTTCAAGGTAGAACTGGTATGATTTGCGTGCTCCAAAAAGATAAATTTAAAAGTTCTTTATCAATTTGGAATTGTGTAACTGTAGAATAGCGCTTCAGAGCATCATATAATAAGCCTGTCATTCAATACACATTCCGACATCAAATATTTATCTTCCGAAAGAACTCTCCTGGATATTGAAAACCCCCCTCTCTACTTCACTATTACCATGAGACTAAATGTGACTAAAAATGAATGTTACTTTCTCTAACGAAAATTATTAAAATTTGGGTGGCTTAGATGGATTATAATTCTATTAGCTTGACTAGAGAAAAGATCCGATGAGCATATGCTATGCCGCTTTTACATTAAAATCTGGCTTATTTGGGACATTGTTTCCAAAGAGGCTCAAGCACAATTCTTTGTTTTTTTGATGCATCCCGATTCAGTTGTTCATCAACTTAGCTGTCACGTGCTGTTTTTGACCCAAGTAGAAGTTTTGTAGGATAAAGGAGTGAATCTTCAGTTCGAGCTGTTTTTACAGTTCCTTCATCTTTAAGAAATATAATTTTTCTTGGCCTTTTTGATCGATACGCATGTCTGAATTTGCTCTCCACGAAGTAAAAAACAATGCACTATCATACAAGGGCCAATTTAAAAGTGATTTCATTTCCAAATTTTGGCTTCCAAACTTTCTCTTCTTCTTTACACGAGAACTACAGAGAGTTTGGGAGTTTGATTATTCATTCAGCAATCCCTGCACCTTCTAGTCGAAGCAAAAAGCCCCACCTTTCCTCCAACAATTACCTTTCAAGAGATATTTGCATAAAATCTGACTTTCGCCTAAACTTTTGCAACAGCAAAAAAATATGTCTTTTGTAATTTCCGATTTTCGTTTCGGTTATATTTTTAAAAACTCCAGACACGTATTTGGGACAATATTATCTTCCCGCAGTAGAAATTTGAAAGCATTTCGCTGAAGTTTTCTTTTTATTCATATATTTGCATTTTTTCTAAAGTATTGCATCACACTGTAGCTGCCCTGTGCCCAGTCGAGGTTGCTGCAAAGATCTGCACTGTATAAGGTTTCAGCTTCCGGAAAAGCTCAGATATCGGTAACGTACGAAGTATGCAAATCAGTTCCATACAAGATCGACTTTCGTTTTCGTATCACTTAGCCCAGCCCAACTTGTTGATTGGATGCAGTGGATTGGTGCAGCCCATAACGTCTATTTAGAGAAGGTTTTATTCTTGAAATGGAAATGATTTAAAACCATGGGGGAAAGTAAATCTAAAGGTGTTTAAAAAAAAAACTAACGTTGGAGGGAAAAAGTATCCAAAAAAGCAGATTCAGTGAAAAAAAGTAGCTTTTTGGCCTGTTTTTGCATAAAAAAGTAGCTAAAGTCGCCTTGTGTCCAAAAAAGTAGCAAAAAGTAGCATTTAAGTATCCTGTGGCAACCCTGTACCTACTCTAGACTGATGAGTTCTAATAAGAACAAAAATGCAGTTTCCGAATGTTATGATTGAGTTGACTTTATATTACATGTACTCCCATCTTTGCTTTGGATATAGAAGAAAATAAAACTGAAATCCTTGTCATGTACACATCTTTTTAAGAAAAATATAGAAATTAATGCATTTTAAGCCCATTTGATGGATGAATCTTCCAGATACAACCTATTTTAACAAATGAAAAACTGTAATTGATATCCTAAATTTATTTCTTACATTTGAAATCATAACAAGAAGTTCTGTCAAGAACTAAACGAGCCTACTTTCCCGTACATCGACATCGGCATTCTCGCATCTGATCATTATTCTCTTGATTATCTGAAACTGAAAACTATGTCAAACATACCTTTTTAGCACATAGAGCTGATTTCGAAAAGCAAAATATACCCCTCTCATCAGATGAAACAGACACGTAAAAAGTAAGTAACGAATAAATAAAGCTTTGTCGCACCTTTTAAAGAGTGCAACTGTTACAGTTCCTCCGTAGAAAAAATCCTCCATTGTTTTCAAAAAAAAATAATAATAATAATAATAATAATAAAATAAATAAATAAATAAATAAAAGTACAAAGAGCATCAAAACGTATTTTATCAAAGAAAGAAAAAAAAAAGAAAAAAAACTCGTCCGTTAATAAAATGTCTCGAATTTCACTTTTAATCGGTTGCCAGTTGTTAAATATAAATAAAGAATAAAATGTTCTCGTGAATGAAAAATTTTTGTTACAAAAAAAAAATCGTCTGCCAAAAAAAAATAATAATAATAATAATAAGATAAAACAAATGAATAAATAAACAAAAAATCGTCTGCACAGTCAGTCATTTTTTTTTCTGAGCCTGCATTTCCGCCACGTTTGCGGAGTCGGAGTCGGAATCAAAGTCCTCACAGAAGATTACTCAGAAAAGTACTTTACAAACACTATTTATCAAAATCATTTTCTTACAAAGTTAGTTTGAAGGAAATCCGACTTTAAGTTCAGAATCAACATTCAACTTAAATTCCCCGTAGACGCTAATGTTACTTTTTTTTCTGAACGGTTCAATATTGAACGAAAAATGGTTCAAATCAAAAAGCGAAATATGGAAATGTATGGGAAAGCCTCTCCGAGATCTTTCAAACAAAAAAAAAAAGTGTACTCCATTCAGACGGTTCAAATTTCAAAGTTATTGGGGAAAGGTTGCTTGAACGGTTCAATGTTGAACGAAAAAATGCTCAAATGGAAATTTAAATAGTGTAATGAAGTATCCTTGCTGAGATCCGTCGAACAAAAAAAAGTTTATTCCATTCGGACTGTTCACTCAAAAGTTATTAGGTGGGGAAAGGTTACTTGAATGGTTCAATGTTGAACCAAAAATGTTCAAATTGAAAATTTAAATACGGTAATAAAGTATCCTTCCCGAGATGCTTCGAACAAAAAAAATTTTGTTTAAATCGGACTGTTCATTCAAAAGTTATTAGGGGTGACAGCTTGTTTGAACGGTTCAATGTTGAACGAAAAATTGTTCAAATCGAAAATGTAGATACGGAATGAAGTATCCTTGAAAAGATCTTTCGAACAAAAAAAAGTTTGTTCAAATCGGACTGTTCACTCAAAAGTTAGCATCGCGGACCGTTGTTGAACGGTTCAAGTTGAACCAAAATTGTTGAAATCGAAAATCAAATATGGAATGAGCTGTACTCGCCGAGATCTTCCAACAAAAAAAGTTTGTCCAAATCGGAATGTTCATTCAAGAGTTATTAGGGAGGACAGACAGACCGACCGACCGACCGACACACACACACACAAATTCCCCATCTCAATACCCTACTTTCAAATTTTTAATTTTTCGATATTCAATTTACCTTTTTATTTTTTTTAACTTGGCGATATTTTTTGGACTTGGCGATATTTTTTAGATGCATTAAGCTACTTTTAATACTTTTTTCGTCTTTCTTTTGTTTTTAATGGGAAAGTAGGCTAAAAAATGGAAAATATTTATATTTACATTAGGTTATAAAACCTTGATGAGGAACAAAGCTTACCTTAATATTATTGTGAGAAGCACTAAACATTCTTAATGATTCTAAGCATTGCATATTACGAGGAAGTTTTGTAAGTCTATTACACTTTAAGGATAACACACTAATATTTTTCATCAAGCAAAAGTATGGTGATAACTCTGCTATCTAAAAAGGGTAAAAAAAAATTCATAGTTAAATTTCAAATTATTCAGCAACACAAAATAAACATCAAATCAATTTATTGAATATTTAAATCATTCAATTAAAAAATCTAATATGCTCTTTCAAAAATAAGAAAAAGCAATGACCACCTTGAATAAAAAGGTGAATACTTCCAAATCTTAGCATATAACTCAAGTGAAAAAATTCGTCACTATCATTTAAACTGCTGAACAAGATAAATCTTACTAACGTATTACCCCGCATTAGCGGGCATGCCGTAAATTTCAGAGGTCAACAAGTTTTCAATAACCCCTGGTCTTTTCCAGCATGCCTTAAAAAACGAGGTTTTGAAAATATCTTAAATTTAACATTGTAAACACATGTTTAACTAAAGTCGTAATGTGAGCCCTACAATTCATTTAGTATTAATAATCTTAATGTCTTATAATTATCAAAAATTAATTAACAATACTATTTTTATGATTATGTCTGCAAAATCAAATAGACTACAGATAACTTTATAAAAAATCAAATTATAACAAAGTAAACATTTCTAGTCCGAATATTAAAACATTTTGCAAATTCATCAAAAATTTAATATAGCTAATTAATGCATAAAATTTACCTCTCAAGAAGAAACAATTTATTAAGCAAATTATAAACGATTGACAATTACTATAAATGTTTCTCAATCAATCAACAAATGACACCATTAATAGCAAACACGTATTAATTTTATCTCAAGTCTTATTTAAATATTTTGATTCTTGATTATATTGAAGTATTTTTTAGTCTTAAAAATTGTAAAAATTATTCATGCAATTATCCTTCTCCACTTTCTATATCAGATATACCTGACTCATTTTTGCTGCAACCATAAGCACAGTATCAAAAGTGTTGTGCATTTGTAAAGTTCCTTTAATTGAGTTCGTAAACTATGGCTACTTCTTTTGTTTGAAAGATCATACACAAAAATTTCACAATAAATTCATTCAGAACTTTTTATGAGTGAGGTTTCATCTGTTGTACGATTATGGAACATGGTGCAGATCGACGAATGCTGGATACAGCCAACTTGCTTTCTCCGTTTACAAATTATTTGGCTCTTTAATCTATTTTTAACCTTCTGGTAGTTTAATTTGAAACTGGAACCAAGATAGGAGATTCTTTTAATAAATTGCAACATAAACCTCCGATTATCAGGCATGCGGCAAATTTAAATTTCCCTACATGCTGATCAACTTCATTTATTTCTGGCATGCTGACTAATACTACATGTAAGGAAAGTGTTTGCCAATATATACCGGGTTGTTAGTTTCTGGAGTGGCTCACAAGGAGCACTATTTTCCAGATCTAAGTGAATAAATTGCATACTGGCTAATTTTTGCAAGATGGTTTATTTTGGTAACTCCAAAAGGAACAAGGAGGACAAACTTTGGTCCTCAGAAATCACAGCAGCTTAGTTTTTATTTTACAAATGTGCCACTTACTTCTTGTTTAGCTGTGTAATGAAATGGATGCTTGTTACACAAAATATACCAATGATTAGGATTTTATGATTGAAATATAAATGATGAAAAAAAAATTCATTTATCAATAACAAATTTTAATATTTGTGTTCAATATAGGAAAAAGCAAAATACAGTGAACTCTCACTAGAGATGTAAAATTTCCGGAAATTTTGAAGTGATGGAAAAAAAACCGGTTTTTTCTGGAAAAATTGGAAAAAATAAAAAATTGACTTTTTTACAATTAAAAAGAGCGTTTTTTAATAGTTTTGTTTTTCTTGGACCATTTAAAAGGTTAATCATTAAAAATATATGCAATCAACACATATCATTTTTCCTGATGGCAGAAATACGCATAATTAGGTAGGTTTTAATAGGAAAAAAATAGCCTTTCTGTTTTATGACTCAAAGTTTTCTTGGTCAAACCCCACGAATGAATCATATCGTCATTTCACTGTTAATATATGATAAAGTGTGTCTAACCCTTACAATTAAATTTTCGATTTTAGACTGCCTTTAAAACTTAAAATAATAAGTAGATACTTTCAAACATCAATAATAGTGTTTGAAAGAAAAATCAGAATGATTTTTCTCCCTTGCAATGTAACCTCACTATCTAAAAATGAAAACTATTGAGTTCTGGTTTTTCCCCACCCAATCTAAATCCAAATAAAAATTAAATGACTTTTTTTTACCTTTCTAATATAAAACTATAAACTGCGTAATGGTTTCTAAACCTGAACAAAATTTAAACTGGAGTTTCAACTTACTGCACTGCCTTGCTAAGCACAATAGTCGTACCCCAACTTTTCAACAAAACCAGAGTTATTAACCAGAGGTTGCTCTCTGTTTCGTATGTGTTATTAATAAAATGTTTTGTAGTCATTTATGATTGGAAACTTTTTTTTTTAATCTGCTGAATAAAAAGTCATCACAACAAAATATATGGAGTGTGTGTAGAGTTGTTGTGTTGAGAGAGTTTTAATGGCTGATAGCGTTGAATTCTGCTTGGAATTTGCAATAAAGGTAAGTGTACTTACTTTAATATAGTTTTTTTTTATTATTTAGTTATTTATTTTATATTTTGTACTACTTTAAATACACAGAACATTAATAATTATTATCTTAGTACGATTTGAACTCTGAATTGTTAGACATATAAAAATCTTTGAAAGATATGTAAACTATTTAAATTAATTATTAAATTTTTTGTAAATATGCTGTCATAATGTTAGTAATGTTGCATATTAATATAAAATTTTGGAAAATATCTAAATACCAAAAGGAAACTAACAATTTTTAACAGAAAATTGATAAATCTATGATATAAAATTTAATATGTATGTGACAGTTTATTTTATACATACACAAAGTAGAGGAAGTACATAAAGAAAATCAGTTAAAAAGTGAGGTAATGCATTTTGTATGAAAGAATTCATATTAATAAATGAAAATTTTTGTGCATAAGCACTTATGAATAATGAAAAAATTTTACCTTTCAGTGGTGATATGTAATTTTTCATAAGAAATAATTTATGTACTTTTAATATCAAAAATACACTAATAGTAGGCCAATTATAAAATCTGTTGTGTTTACAAAAGTTGGAATTTAATGAAAATTATTTTTTGCCTAATTGAGCAGGGGTTCACTTATTACAAAATATTAAAATGTGTTTTTAACATAAATTTCTGTACTTATTTACTATTGCTTTAACATTTTCAATTAAAAATTGTGCTGTCCTAGAGTAGAGAACGTAATGTTTATAAAATGGCCAATATTCACGTATTTCCTTAAAAACTGGATAAATTTTATTTATCTTTTTTTCTGCTTTCCCAGCTGAAAATTATCGGGGAGTATGACCAGAAATTGAACATTTTAGCACAATTTCAGTATCAAGACACACGGCAGTGTGTCAGCCAAGTTCGCGCTGCACATCTGCTAGTGTATCTTTACATGAACCATTTCGGGCTATTTTCGATCCCTCCGTTTCTCAAGAACTACTCCATCTACATGCTTTAAATTTTGTAAGTCTATTAGAGTGACATAGAACACCCATAATCCTAAATTTTATGAATATGTCTCTTTTAGTTTTAAAGTTATTAATATTTGAAAAGTGAAAATGTGGCAATTTTCTTATTTAGATTATACTCACTCATCAAAATGTTTACCTACTTCCAAGTGTCTCAGAAACTTAAAATTTGGCATCAAGGTATATTTCCATGCACTAACTATGGGAAAAATCTAAAAAGTCCAAAAACTACATTAAAAAAGGAAGAAAAAAAGCATTTTTTTTATGAGTATCTCGGCGCGATTTATAAATGGTTCGTCAAACAAAAGCGCCAAAATTCTTGTAAAACGTTGCCAAAAATAAAATACTTAAGTTTAAAATCAAATGTTTTATTGTAAGCAGTTTCAAGGCTTAGTTTGCCTTGACGGAAGATTAAAATGGTTTATCAAGATGAAATAAATAATTCGAATGCTAGAGATTGACTATGCCAGCTTGCGGTGACTTAAGATATTAACCAAGTAGTTAAAATATTCTATTCCTCTTTTAAGAAAAATATAGGGTAAACACGAAGAAAATTTACTTGTTTTACCTGTTTCTTTCGTCATTGATCACAAATTGCAGCGTCTCCTATTATTTATTTGAATTACGAGTAAAATCATTAAAATTAAAAATATGTCAAATGTAGCATGGCATATGTTATAACTGCGTTGTCAGCGTACCTGAAATCTCATGTTATGTGTGTATTAATTTGTGTCTAAATGAAAGAATAACCGTTACTTCGGCTTTTCAAAAATGCATGATATCCCAACAAAAACATAAATGTGAAAAAGGAGCCAAGTTCGGTTGAAACAACGTTTGGGCAGTTTGAAGCAGCGGTGCCACCGACAAAAGAGTTGAAATCTAACAGGCTCCAAGTTCTATAGCTGTTCTGTTAACTACAGTCGTGAGAGTTATTGAAATGTTCATTATTTTAATAACATTTCGTTACTTCCTTTCATATCGGCTTCGGAACTGGGCAAGTTTTAATCGTCACGAAGTTACGTTCAAAAAAGTCCGACTTCCGTCAGTTAGAAATGATCTTGCCAAGTTCCGAAGCCGATATGAAAGGAAGTAACGAAATGTTATTAAAGTAAATTAATGAACATTTCAATAACTCTCACGACTGTAGTTAACAGAACAGCTATAGAACTTGGAGCCTGTTAGATTTCAACTCTTTTGTCGGTGGCACCGCTGCTTCAAACTGCCCAAACGTTGTTTCAACCGAACTTGGCTCCTTTTTCACATTTATGTTTTTGTTGGGATCCAAATTTCATAATTATCCTAAAAAACTAGTATTTTGTACACAATTTTTTA
>JAXGGA010017892.1:0-23253 GCA_038373865.1 Uloborus plumipes | reverse complement strand
GGGGATGTGATTGCAGCTAGTGGCAGACAGTAAGAAAATATTGTAAAGTAGTTGCAAGCATGAAAAATTCCGAAAAATTGTGATATGAAATGCCATTTTTGTTCTCTTTTGAATTTACCTGACAAAACGAATTCTGATCGTCGGCTTCGATACTGAAACCTTAGGATTCATAGACCATTGCCTTGAGAGCTCGACCCAAAACCCTCGTAGTACAGCGGGCAAGATTGGATTATGTGCTTCCAAAGTACACCGCATATCTATGGGGTGGGGGCTTACTATCGGCAGCGCCATCTGTTGAAATTTTTTTAAACTAAAACTTGGAATTCTGGGAGAAAAAATTCCTGCCCAACCACATAAATTTTCTGCAAGATTTTTTTTTTAAATCATTTACTGTTCTCCTGTTATGAATTTTTGAAAACAGTCATTCTAAATCAGGACACCCTATATATATATATATATATATATATATATATATATATATATATATATATATATATATTTTTTTTTTCAAATTAAAGTGGGAATTTCACATTAAACTACACAATTCCTCTTTTCCTCATACCAACTTAGATTTTTTAACACTAACTATTCTAAATTATATTTTTAAATTGTCTCAAGCAGACAACTACCGTAAAATGGGGTGTATAGGAACAGCGGGGTCAATCGGAACAAAACTTCCCGACCGTACGAAGAAATTCTTCATAAATAAACTATTGGGTATTTTTCGCCATGAATTTTTTTTTAGTAAGGTAAGATCATAGGAAGTAGGAAAAACTTACTTTTGTCAATCTGGCAACGCTATTGGCTTCTAAGGAGGGCTGCACGTGGAATGCTAGAAAACATCATATTTCCATACACTGCAAAACTTCATATGCAAGAACAAACCTTCTTATATTTAAAAACTAAGAGTGGTATGTTTCAATTATACATGTATCTGAACAACAGAATACCGCAATAGAATTTACATTTTTTATAAATTGTGTCATAAAAATGAAGAATTCTGAAAAATGCCATAGAAAAAAAATTTGCGGGGTGAATCGGAACACTTAGTTCTGTTGTTCCAATTCAAACTTATTTGAAGGAAACTGTTTGAAAAATCAAGATTCTAACCCCAATTCTTCTAATCAAGAAAAGGACAAGGATTTATTACTGTTTATCCCTTCTCGTGAGCAATAGATCTTAGAATGACAAACAGTTGCAGATTTCAAAAGATTTTTTTCTTCAGGAGACTTTTTTTTACTTAAAATACGAGGGGAAAGTCACATAGACTTCATGTAGTAAAAATCCAGCACACAGACAGTGATGAATACACGGAAAAAACCTTCAGGACAATCCCCGAAACCTAGAGATTTCAAGAAACTAAAGAAAAGGCAGAGTTCATCCCAGGAGATGTTATGAAAAAACTTAAGCCAAGTCACAATTGCTAGTTTTAAGGGCAAGTACATATTTGTGGACGACATGAGTGACTTCCATTCATGTTAAATCTTTGTATTTCAATTCAAAAGCATTTTTTAAAATTACTTTTCATTTTTCATAAGTTCAAAATTATTTTGAATTTTGACAAATTATACACGTTTACTGGTATTGAAATTATGCATTTATTTGACAGTAATTATCTGTTCTTATTCTCCCCCATCCATATTACTCATGTTTGTGAGACCTATTACAGGTTAAATTGAAAAAAATAAAAATTTTAACATGTGTTCCGATTGACCCCTATCAGCGGGGTGATTCGGAACACCCATAATTTCCTATATATTTTAATAATAATTGTTCAAAATGCTTTGTATTTGCTTGGAATATCAAAAGTAAAGCAAGACCGAAGTTTTTACCCAAAAAATCAAATTAAAAAAAAATCTTTTAACTGCTTTTTTTACAATCAAAGCTGAAAAGTGTTCCGATTCACCCCATTTTACGGTACGCTACTGATTAGTCAGAAGCAACTTCCGTTTAGCAAACTGTAGTGACTGCATTTCAACAAAATTTAAAGGGTTCGCCGTAAAGAACAGATTTCACATCTACACTGCGATGCAAAACTTCAGACAAATGGCAAATATGTGAATAAAAAGAAAACTATTCAACGAAATGCTTTCAAATTTCTACTGCAGGTACACAATATGGTCCCAAATACGTGTCTGGAGTTCTTAAAAATATAACTCGAATCAAATTTTGGACATTACAAAAGACATTTTTTTCATTGTTGCAAAAGTTTAGACAATAGTCAGATTGTATGCAAATATCCCTTGAAATGTGATTGGTGGAGGAAAAGCGGGACTTTATTAGTCTAATATAAAGTGCAGAGATTGCTGAATAAATAATCAAAATCTCAAAAGCTCTCTAGTTCTCGTGTACAGAAGATGAGAAAGTTTGGAAGCCGACATTTGAAAATGAATCTACTTTATTAATTTTTTGTCTTTTAAATCGGTTCTAGTATGGTAGTACATTGTTTTTTACTTTGTGGAGAGCAAATCCAGACATGAGTATCGATCAAAAAGGTCAAGAAAAATTATATTTCTTAAGGATGAAGAAATTGAAAAAACGGCTCGAACCGACAATTCGCCCCTTACTCCTACAAAACTTCAACTTGGGTCAAAAACAGCAAATGACAGCATAAGTAGATGAACAACTGAATCGGAATGCATAAAAAAAAACAGAATTGTGCCTGTGCCTTTTCGGACAGAGTAAGCCAAATTTTAATGTGAAAAGCAGCACATGTATCATCGTGACTAAAAAATGAATGGTACTTTCTTTGATTAAAATTATTTAAATTGGGATGACCTAGATGGATCATAATTCTTTTCGCGGGACTTAAGAAATATCCAATCATCATATGCTGTGCTGCTTTTACCATTAAAATCTGGGTTATTTGGGACAATCAGTCCGAAAAGGCTCAAGCACAATTCTTTTTTTTTTATGCATTCCGATTCAGTTGTTCATCTAGTTACTTATGCTGTCAAGTGCTGTTTTTGATCCAAGTTGAAGTTTTGTAGGATTAAGGTGCCAATCGTCAGTTTGAGCCGTTTTTTCAATTCCTTCATCCTTAAGAAATATAATTTTGACCTTAGTCTTTTGATCGATACGCATGTCTGAATTTGTTCTACACAAAGTAAAAAACAATGTACTACCATACTAGAGCCGATTTAAAAGACAAAAAATTAATAAAGTAGGTTCATTTTCAAATTTCGGCTTCCAAATATTCTCATCTTCTTAACACGAGAACTACAGAGCTTTTGAGATTTCGATTATTTATGAAGTAATCTCTGCACTTTATATTCGAATAATAAAGTCCCGCCTTTCCTCCACCAATCACATTTCAAGGGATATTTGCATAATATCTGATTATTTTCAAAATTTTGTAACAATGAAAAACAATGTCTTTTGCAATGTCCAAAATTTGGTTTCAGTTATATTTTTAAGAACTCCACACACGTATTTGGGACCATATTGTGTATCTGCAGTAGAGATTTGAAAGCATTTCGTTGAATAGTTTTCTTTTTATTCATATATTTGAATTTTGTTTAAACTTTTGCATGGCAGTGTATATTGGAAAAGAGGGAAAAATGCAAGAAAAAAATAAAATAATATAGCTATTAGCACTGAAAAAAGGAATCCATGTTTGCTCAATATGAGCCAAATCCTCTTCATGATTTTCCCACAAATATCGCACAGTGCTGCAGAAACGTGTTTCGGGGTTACAAGGAACCACTGTTTTCAATTAAGTGAAGTGTGAGCTTTAGGATGAAATGTCATCCGAGAAAACAGAGTGATGGCTTTTCATCTTAAAGTTCACACTTCTTTGTATTTAAAAAAGGGGGATCCTTGCAACCCTAAAACACGTGTCTTGAAGTATTCAACAATTTTTGTGCGGATAACGTGAAACTCATAATTTACTTTTCAAGTGTTAAAGTATTCATTCAATATTGATGAAATGTGTCAAGAAGTACTTTTGAATAATGCAAGCATGTATTACCAGTTAAATTTCCCTTTAAACGTGAACATGTACTTTACTTTGACTTATTATTAAACTTAACTAAGAATTTATGCTACAAAAATTTAAATTTCATTAAGAGTTAATATTTTAAGCACAAAATGCAATTTTATTCTTTAGAAATGAAATCTTTGACTGAACCTTTGGAAGGGAGTAAATGTACTTCCACTTTCTGACCTGCCAATAATGCTCCAAAGTAGCAGACGTGACACGTACGAATTGGGTTACGGACGACTGCCCACGTTGGAAGCACATGGTCTTTCAATGTGTGAACGAGCATTAATTATGTAAATTAAGCAAGGTCAAAGTATCAAATTTTGAAGCTTATAACGTGGATTATACTTTAACAGCTAACTTCGCTTTCAAAAAGCAAATTTTTGAAATACTACGTTTTAGAAATGCAAGATTGGCGGATAAATATTCGTAGTTGATATTTTGTTTATGTTGGTTATATTTATTTGCTTGGATCAAACGAAAAAAAAAGGACACTCTTAAACTTTTGGGGGGTTACATTACCTCAAAATTGACCAAATGATAAAAAACAAGTTTGTCCTTTTTTTCAAAACTAAAAATTATTTCAAACACAATTAAAAATTTCATCGCTTTACTTAATTATTTAAAAAATAATGACTTATTTTAGGTCATGCAATGTGTGCAAACAAAAAGCAAAACTTTAAAGTGCTTTTTCTGGATGATCCCTGTTTCTTTTTTTTTTTGTATTTCCATGTAACTGAAACTACTAAGGATTTTTTCTATTAAATATGCAGCTCAAAAATATTTTTCTCACTCAGTAGAATCTATTTAGCAAAACTTTGCATTGAATAAGCATTTCATAAATTACTTATTTAGAATGTGTTACACCTTTAAAAACAAAGTTTGCTGAAAATTTTTACAAAATAGATCACGGAATGTTTTCAAACTAATCGGTAAGGAGGATGGGCTTTCCCTTTTCATAATCTCTAAATGACTGCTTTGGGAAAAGCTATGCATTACATTTAAAAGTGAGAAGTACGTTAAAAAAATACCAGTTATTTTCAATCTAGCAACGCACTCACAAATATTGGAGCAGATTACAGTCTCGAAATAATCCTATCAAACTAAGCCTAATAGTAGCCTTAACTAAGGCTTTTTTTTCCTAGGGTACTTTTCCTAGCTGGTTTTCCTAGCTGAATCATAGATTCGTCACATTTTAATAATTTTTTCTCCTTAACGGCAGAAAAAAATTTATGTGCACAGTTATACATAAGTCACAATTCTAAATATTCCAAAAGGCTATAAAGCTATTAAACTTGGTTGAAACCGTGTCTTCAGTCTGACAGTCTGTCTCCATTTCAAGGGCGCGGTTTTTTTTTTGTCTGAGCAGATAAAAAACATTGGAATCAGATCTTTGCCAAACATAAACTTCTCATTTAGTATGAATAAACAGACAAAATTAATTGTAAGAAAGTGAATTGTGGGAAATAAACTTTAAATTAGGAACAAAATATATAACAAATGCTACGCGTATATTTTAATATATTTTAAAATATGTAAGAAAACAAACAAACAGTGGAAGTACATGAAGCAAATACACCCACAGCTCGATCATGACATCCTGAGATAGCGGTTTTGTCCTTATTTTGCACTCTTCAGTCAGGAATAGCCAATAACCGAGCTGAAGGCAAATATCCTCTTGTTGTAGCCAATATTGCCTTCAAACTGGAAGATAAAATGGATTTATCTTACCAGCGAGCGTCCGCAAGCCATGGTTCTGCTCAATTCGAAATTGAAGGCAAAAGCTGGATATTATGCAATAAGTTACAGCTCATAAGCTGACATTCTGAGAAGGATATCATGATAGAGCTGTGGGTGTTTTTGCTTCAGTTTTGCCTTAACCAAGGCTTATGAGCGGTAACTCATTGCATAATATCCAGCTTTTGCCTTCAATTTCAAGTTGAACCGTACCATGGTTTGCGGACGCTCGCTGGTAAGGTAAATCCATTTTATCTTCCAGTTTGAAAGCAATCTTGGCTACAACAAGAAGATATTTGCCTCCAGCTCGATTACTGGCTATTCCTGACTGAGGAGTCCAAAATAAGGACGAAACCGCAGTCTCAGGATGTCATGATCGAGCTGTGGGTGTATTTGCTTCAGTTTTGCCTTAGCCCTGACTTATGAGCGGTAACTCATTGCATAATGGAAGTACATATTGATACACGTTTGAATTCTTAAATCTAATTAGGTTCCATCTCAATGAAGGCGGTTCTTCCGTGTAAACGTCTTTTCCCGCAAGTGATGCACTATGTTTGACAGGTTATACAAAACCTAAAGTAATTTAGAGAAATTTCAGAAAGAAATGTTTATATTTTTCGCAAATCCTTAAACATGTTGTAGGTGTTAACCACCAGAAGTGTGACAGCTGGCGAAACCCTTTCTAATCGTTAAAAAATACTACAGAGTGTAATATTTTAAACATAACTAAAAACACTACTTGAAATTTCATCAATTAGAACTGTTAATCGTTGAAATATATCAGGACTTGAGAAAAATGAGCATATATTATAGTACGTTCAATGTTAATATATAAACAATTAAGTTTTTTTGTGTTTTGAACAATCGTCTTGTTTTGTCTAATAATCTTTAGATGCAGTTTTTCTGCAGACAGCTAAAATCTAAAAGATACCCTTTAGAGAAGCATAATAGGGAATAAATAATTAAATAAAGGAAACTACAACAAACTGCTGATTCTTTAAATTTCGGAAGATTTAGGGAATATGTTATAAAATTCTTATCCCACATTTAAAATTATTTACCATAAATTTTCTTCCCAAATCCTTGTGCATCTCTTATTCAAAGGTACTTTAGTTAGGAAATTACTTTCGAAACTAGTAGTTAGGAAACTGCTTTAGATAACGACCAAAAAATT
This sequence comes from Uloborus plumipes, assembly GCA_038373865.1. Lineage (NCBI taxonomy): Eukaryota > Metazoa > Arthropoda > Arachnida > Araneae > Uloboridae > Uloborus > Uloborus plumipes. Next base: position 16,360 of record JAXGGA010017892.1, on the reverse strand, counting down.
ATTCAACGTGATCCTGGTTGGTTTAATGACTCATCATGTCTAATGACTTTTAAATTGCAGTCTTTTTATTTCCTATTCTAGTGCTCTAATTATTTAGTTGTGTCATCAAAACTATCTTCGGGGAAAATGTGTGATGCAGTTTAATGTAGACACAATATAAATTTATACTTAAATGTTTTTGAGCTTTTCAAGTAAATTATCAGCATTTTTTTTCCAATATCAACTTATTCTTAATATATTACAATTTTGTGAGGAAAAAAAAGACAGCATCAAAATAAATGAAATGCATCAACTAAATAAGTAGATCCTTTTTTCAATAAATTACATGTTTCAAATTTTGTATCAGTTACTATATATTTTATTTAAGTGCAATTTTTCAGATTATTGAAATTGAATTTACTACCCTTAAGCCAGGGATAAGGCAGAACTACAAGCTTATACCAGTAGCTCCAATTGTAATATTCAGATTCTGGAGTTTCACTCTAATTAGAGATCATCAGTCCAATATATTTATAAACCCACTGGAGACGTCCTCTCAGTACAAATTGGTTGCATACTGGTAGCTAAAAGAAATTTATCACACCAGCGTAAGTCACACCAGCTGCATTTTAAGTTTTAAGAGATAGTTTCATTGTGGACTCTTCCAAGTGAGCTAAATTCATTTTACGTATGCGTAAAGGTGTGCCTTTACGCATAAATATGCCTCTAGTTTGTTTACAGGTTGATGATCTCTAGTACCAGTTAAACTGCAGCTTTGGATGTCTTACACGATTTCTATGTATACAGTTGTATAAAATTATTTTTTCCTTTGAATATTTTCTTTAACCGGTAAAAATGGATTATATGAATCCCCTAGACGAATAGAGATATAATTGCCAAAAAAAGAAAAATATGGGGGGAGGGGGGAGGAGGAGAGAACTAATGCAAATAATAGAAGAAGCACCAATTTGATTTGTTTTATGGTGTTAGTAGTAGCTCGATTAAGAAAAAAAATGCATGAAATATCTCTCAAAAATCAAGCTGTGCTCTTTTTTTCTATGCATTATCATAAATAAAATTTTTGAAAGACCTCTCTCTACGTTCTGCGAAGAAGCCGATGGGTGCCCATATTTTATATTTGGCAACCTATAAAGATTCGCGTCATACAAGAATCACTATGAGTCTCGTTGACAGTGATAATATAACGGTTGCATTAAAGCTAGACCGCGGTGAGATGGCGGGTGGCCTGAAAGTGGAAAGAGACCACTTCATTTTGAAATATGTTGGATCTTCAAGAACGTGTAAGTATTGAAGTCGCATGGTATCGCTAATTCAATCTTTTTCAAAATAAAGTGGCTCGTTTGAGCTTCCAATCTACTTGCCATCTCTCCGTGGTCTTACTTTGCCTGCTTTACGCAGACTCTAAGAAATTCAGATAGACCCATGTAAGAGGAAAACATCTGAAGTATCGTTCAATATACGATACATAGCAAAACTCCAGAAGACGTTCTAGGTATTCAGGTTTTTTTTCCATGCTGTAAAAGCAGTCCAGCAGAAAACGTGAATTGTGCTTAGAGAAGTTACAAATGCTTTTGTGTTACGTTACAGCGCGTGAGAGTACCAATGAAGACGATAGATATTTCTAACTCATTCAATGCTTCGTCATTTTTACATACCATTAAGTTTTGCCGAAACCCTAAATAAAGACTAATGCGAATTTTAATACACATTAGCAATATACATCTAACTATATAATATAATCTTATTTACAAGAAATGAACCTAAGGCGCTATGTCATAGGTTCCATTTGGGGCTGTGCAGTGTGCATTAGGGTATGTCATAAAAAATTTTTTTGTCATAAAAATGCTTTTGGTCAATCGACACCGCTGTCTTCGTTAGGCAGTCATTTGTTCAGGTGAAAATGCCACATACATCAAGTGACCCCCATTTTGCTTATTAACACCCCCCCCCCCAAGATAACTTTTGACCAGCAGACGCGCTTTCACTAAAATGTCTTTCATCCTGCGTAAGATTTTTATATTAGTTGCGCTTTCTGACAAAAGGCAAATTGAGATTATCTTTTTTGTTTTATTAAAGGATGGATTGATTTCCACAAAAAAACTGGAAAACAAAAGGCACTAACAATTTTAAACATCGAAGAGGTCGGACTTATAGTTCGACTCTAGCGAAAGCTAGTGCCGTCGCGTAATATTATGACTCGAGAAAATACCTTGGAATTTTTGTAGTACAGCTGTACGAAGTAAACGAAACTACCTTGATATTAGTAGAGCGGCGTTTACTTCAGTCAGGTTTGCTGTGTCATCAATCGCGGCAGTTGCTATCATGTGAAATAAGATTATGTGACTGGTTGAAGTACATAGGTATAGACATTTGCCTTCAACTAATTGGCAGTGATACCTCCAATGAAATGTATGGCTAGAAAGGAGGCATGCTACATTATATCGAAAAACTCCTCCATTACATACTTTTTAGATCTTTCTTTCTGCTGGCTTCACATCAACGAGCAGATATTAAGTCATATAGTCGCAAAACTTGACGGATCAGCTTCTACATAAAAGGAATGGATTGGTACTGTAGGTAGACTCTTTTCCCAAGTTGAGTTTCTTGAGGAAAAAAAAAACAAAGTTTAAGCCAATTCAATTTTTGGAGCCCCTTGTTAATATGGACGAAAATGTTGCTAGTCAGTCGATCAGTTCCATGGAAGGCAGAAGCATTGAAGCTCATTGATGGCGGATCTATTTCCAGCCCTAATTGATACTATTTTGTCAAATGCCTGTCAAATTTTTACCTTAGTCCTCAGAGCAAAGAAGAGTTAAAAGTAAAGTTATCTGTATTAAAAAACGGGTCCTTTTTGGCTATTCCAGAAAATTTACTTATTGCTCTTCTTTACTTTGAGGACTAAGGTAAAAATGTCTTTGCATTTGACAAAATAGTATTAATTAGGGCTGGAAATAGTTCCGCCATCAGTGAGCTTAAACTTCTGCCTTCCACGGAACTGATCGACTGACTAGCAACATTTTCGTCCATATTAACAAGGGACTCCAAAAATTGAATTGGCTTAAACTTTGTTTTTTTTTTTTTTCAAGAAACTCAACTTGGGAAAAGAGTTTACCTACAGTACCAATCCATTCCTTTTCTGGAGAAGCTGGTCTCTCAAGTTTTACGACTATGTGACTTAATATCTGCTCGTTGATGTGAAGTCAGCAGACAGAAAGATCTAAAAAGTATGTAATGGAGGAATTTTTCTATATAATGTAGCATGCCTCCTTTCCAGCCAGACATTTCATTGGAGGTATTACTGCCAATTAGTTGAAGGCAAATGTTTATACCTATGTCCTTCAACCAGTCACATAATCCTATTTCACGTTGCTCAGCCAGTTTTTCCTTTGTTGTCTTCTTATTCTGGTGTATAGTGAGTGAGGTAGCGATCTCCACGCTCTTCTGTTACGGTCTTTCTTTGATGATGCTTTTCCGAAAGCTACTAATGTTCTCATCGTGACTAAGAGTGAGAGTGTTGTGCTTCCTGCTTTCCACAAAAATTGCAGTAAAGTTACTTCTTGCGATATTGGAACTCTCCTCTGCGCTTAGGTGCTCGATAACATGCTCTTTAGCATGAAACACCTTTTTGTTATCGCACATGAGATGTTTTTTATCTTCATCGAGATGGCCTGCTTTCACAAGGTTACCCAAAAGACTATATATGATAGCAAATGCCGTGGTGGAGGATACAGCAAACCTGACTGAAGTAACGGCCGCTCTACTAATATCAAGGTATAGTTTCGTTTACTTCGTACAGCTATACTACAAAAATTCGAGGGTTTTCCTCGAGTCATAATATTACACGACGGTACTAGCTTTCGGGAGAGTCGAACTGTAAGTCCGACTTCTTCGATGTTTAAAATTATTAGTGCCTTTTGCTTTCCAGTTTTTTTGTGGAAATCAAACCATCCTTTAATAAAACAAAAAAGATAATCTCAATTTGCCTTTTGTCAGAAAGCGCAACTAATATAAAAATCTTACGCAGGATGAAAGACATTTTAGTGAAAACGCGTCTGCTGGTCAAAAGTTATCTTGGGGGGGGGGGGGGTGTTAATAAGCAAAATGGGGGTCACTTGATGTATGTGGCATTTTCACCTGAACAACTGACTGCCTAACGAAGACAGCGGTGTCGATTGACCAAAAGCGTAACCCGTTTCAGTAGGAACGATTACCGATAGTTTCTGCTCTTTTTAAAAACAAAAAGAGACGAAATGTATATTTAATTGCATTTTTTATAAGGAAAGTATGTTCATTGGAGTTCAAAACATGCATTTAAGCTAGCAGAACAATCTTTTAAAAAACTTCCGCAGCTATATTGCGTTTTGAACCTGAAAATAGTGATTTTTTTGAAAAAACCCCTATTTTAATTGCGTTTTCCCGGTAGCTAAATTTTTTTTCCAAAAACTTTTTTTTGTGCCAATTAACTCAAAATGAGTGAATACATAGGAAAGTGCGTGTATCAAGTCGAAAAAAAAAACTTTTATTTTTATGACATACCCTAGTGTGCATATCAATGTTTTTCCGCTTTGAAGCTTTTTATAGACATCATTTTACCTTTGGATAAAATTCTGAAAATATGCAGCATTACTTAAAACATATATTTAATATACTTTCAGGGCTTTATTATAATGTATAAAGGTACGAAAACTATAACTTTTCTCATTCGGCATCAGGAAATGCAAAGAAACTCTTGTTTTTCTAAGTTGCCATTCTACGCTGAAATTGTGATAACTCTTAAACTATTTGTCAGAAAAGAAGTCGGACACTCTCGAGTAAATATTCATAGCGTTTTAATAAAGTATTTTCAAATTTTCCGATATTATTATCTGTATCGAAGTTTCAAACAGCTAAACTAGCGTGTTTACTCAAATAAGGCAGTCGTTTAGACGATGTCTTCACAGAGTGGTCCTAGCTTCCAAACATTTGTGTCTGGTTGGTTCTTCTCCTTGTTATATGAACCTAAGCGCTGTATAAAATTTTACGCTGGTAGCCGGAAGTAAAATATTTTTTCATTATATAGTAGTAACGTAAGATTCATTTTACTACATCTCTGCTCATATGCAAGAAAATAGGCTGCTTTAGTTCTGTGCAGTTTTCATTGTCGTGTGCTTTAATAAAAAGTATATCAAAACAAAAGAAGCAAGTTTCAAATTCCGTTAGACAAACACATACGTACACAAGCAAAATATCGATCCTTTCACTAGTATGTACACTTTTAAACAATAATAGGACTGTCAAATTTTGCTTTATTTACTTACAATTCGGTATTATTACTTATAATTTCGGTTAAGAATAATCTATTATACTTACCGTCTAATTAAATTTGTAATTTACTCATCCCTTTTCTATTTTTTTAACTTCCCCTTATATTTCTTCTTCAAATAAATTGTGTGAAAAGATATTTTTTTTCTTGTTTGCGTTTCAAAAAATCATTTGCACTTAAAATATTGGCTTTTAAAGAATAGCAGAAAGAATTAACAAATTAAAAAAGTGTATAAATATATATATTATGTATATATAAACTATACAATATATATATATATATATATATAGCTATCTTTTTCCTGGAAAGTGCTGTAACCTCCGAGCCTTTTCATGAAGGATGGACCAGTTCTTGAATGTGAAATTGTTTTCGGTGTCATTTTTTGTCCTGCGTGGTTTGTTTTGAATTTTTCCCATAGCAGAGAGCTAACTATGGCATTCCGGGAATAGAAAACTAAATGTTCTTCATATTGAAGAGAAAAGAAATATTCAGGACGTTCTGGACCAAAATCCCCTGATGAAAAAATTGACGTTGCTTAAAGATTTAATATCCTGTCACGCACTCATTCGACTATAATAATAAAAAAAAAAACAGAGGCTGCACTGGAAAGAGACAACAAAAATGTTTAAAAACAATCAAGAAAATACACTTTTATCCATTTAGACAGGTGTCTGACTTTGGTTTAAACAGCGTCATGAAACTGAAATTCCTTGATATATATATATATATATATATATATATATATATATATATATATATATGTATTTATATCTGTGGCTTGGTTCTAAAAGGGCCTAAGTCAAAAATGTTAGTTTCGAGAAAAAGGCGATGAAAGATATTTGAGATTTTTTAGAATGCTATAACTTTTTTATATTAAGGTTCCCATTATTAGTTTTTGGTGTTTGTTTTTAGGGTAAAGAAACATTATTTTATTACATGAAATTTTTTATATATTATATTATATATTATATAAATATACAATTTTTTATTATTTATATAATATATATATTATTATATATTATATAGACAATGGCCTTTGTAGAATTAGAGTTTTACAAAATTGGAAACTTTTGATGTAAATAACACGGAATGTGAAAAAATTGACATTGGCCCTTTTAGAACCAAGCCACAGATACATTTATTTTTGAATGCTGCATTATATATATTAATTTATTTAATTTTACTCTTCATAATTGTCCATATTATATTTCTATTCTGTACACTAACAGTGTATACAATACTCAAAAAAAAAAAAAAAAACTTATAAGTTGCTAGATTTAAATGCAAAAATCAAAACCTCTTTATCTCGAAACCTGTCTTTCTTGAATTTTTTTCTTAACACTCGACATTTGAGATAGACAGGTTCAACTGTATTACATAACTTACCATCATAGCGATAACCAGATTTGGGTGCATACTCGCTTTTCAATTTATATCCACGAATCACTCTTATTGGTAAATTTTTTTCATAACTTTGGACTAAAGCTAAATTTCCTCTTTCTAACACTTGATCTTTAGATTGGGGGGCAGTTCTCAAATTCTGTAAATGAAAAAAAATATTGTATACTCAGAGAAAGAGAATATCAAAATGTACACTACAAATAACCAAAGTACTACATATTAGAAACATTGTTAAAAGGAACTAAACAGACCGAGCTTTTCATTGGTTGTCTTTACTTTGCACCGCTCTCTGGGGCTGACTTGCAGTTTGTTGATTGGTTGGTTGTTTTCTCCTGTCATGAATTTCCATTGGTTGACTCATTTGGTACATATGTATATATTTAAAAAAAAGGTGCCTTCACGGTGACGCTTAGTTCTTTCACGGCTTTTTTGTTGCGTACTGAGCTTCTTGTAATGATGAAGAAACTCCATTGTAGTCATTCGCTGTACATTCATGATTATTTCTGCTTTATTTACGTTGGTTTTTCACTTTAATTATACCATCAATTTCACAAAAAAATTGGGTAAAATTTTTTTAAAAAGAATAAATTGTGGTTTAGTAATTTCTTTTTTGCATTTGAAAAGATTTGAGAGAGATTTCATTTGAACATCCTTACACTGTATGGTTACAGAAAAAAAAAAAAATATATATATATATATATATATATATATATATATATGTAACTTTATAAACAGGTATTTGTACATGATTAAAACAATGTTTGCGAGTTGCTGAAAAATTGCTTCTCAAAATTTATTACAATATATGTATTTACATATAAGTGGGCGATGTTTCTTATGTTTTGCGATGAAATTGCATTGTGTTTGTACCCTTTGCCCCCCCCCCCCCGGAAAAACTTGAAATGACGGCTCTGTATTCAAGACCCTTGAAACTTCAGATGATAAAGGACTTCTATTCATAAAAATAATTAAACTTTTGTTAAATAGTTTTTTCTTCTTCAATTTATCATATTTGAACACTGAACTTTATATTTTAAATGAAAGAGCAGTGTTGATTTTTACAATGCCTTTTTCGATTGAGTCTCCAACTAAAACGTCGGCCGCTTGTCGTTTAAATTTTGAATTTTTATTTGTTTAAAAATTTTTTATTTTGATAACCATTCATACCGAAATCTATTTTTTCCAAGCTATGAATATCAGGAAATTTACCTTTGTCGGAAGCAACGATTGATATTTTCGAATGAAATTATACTTAACGTGAATAACAAAAATGACTAATTGTTTGCAATTGTAAATCATTTAAAAATGACGAAGTACAAGAAATATTGGATTGCTGAAAAAATAGAATTAAATTCGAACTTTAAATAATGCACACACAAGCCATCCCATCATGGATGAATTGAATCGTCAATCCAAACAAAACCTCTTTTCCCGCACTAAGAACAGCCTTCGTGCATTCCAGACATGCACAAAAGAGTTCTGTGCGCATTAGGGTATGTCATGAAAATAAAAGCTTTTTTTTCGACTTGGTACACGCACTTTCCTATGTATTCACTCATTTTGAGTTGTTTGGTACAAAAAAAGTTTTTGGAAAAAAATTTTTAGCTACCGAGAAAATGCAATTTACATAAAACTCTGGTGTTTTTTTTCAAAAAGTTCACTACTTTTCAGGTTGAATACGCAATATAGCTGCGGGAATTTTTTAAAAGATTATTCTGCTAACTTAAATGCATGTTTTTAACTCTAATGAACGTACTTTCCTTATTAAAACTCCAGTTAAATATACATTTTGTCTCCTTTTGCTTTTAAAAAGAGCAGAAACTGTCGGTAATCGTTTCTACTGACACGGGTTACGCTTCTGGTCAATTGACACCGCTGTCTTCGTTATGCAGTTAGCTGTTCAGGGGAAAATGCCACCCACAACTGGGGAAGTGACCTCCCATTTTACTCATTAACCCCCCCCCCCCCCAAGATAACTTTTGACCAGCAGAAGTGTTTTGACTAAAATGTCTCTCATCCTGCTTAAGATTATTATATCAGTTGCGCTTTCCAACAAAAGGCAGGTTGAGATTTTCTTTTTTGTTTTATTAAAGAATGGATTGATTTCCACTAAAAACCTGGAAAGGGAAAGGCACTAACAATTCTAAACATCGAAGAAGTCGGAGTTACAGTTCGCCTCTCCCGAAAGCTAGTGCCGTCGTGTAATACTATGACTCGAGGAAATACTCTAGAATTTTTGTAGTATGGCTGTACGAAGTAAACGAAACTACCTTGATATTAGTAGAGCTGCCGTTACTTCAGTCAGGTTTGCTCAGTCACCAACCGCAGCAGTTGCTATCATATATAGCCTTTTGGGTAATCTTGTGAAGGCAGGCCAGCTCGGTGAAGATAAAAAACATCTCATGAGCAATACTGCCGTGGGCAGGTAAACGGCAGTATCTGCAAAAAGGAGTTTTCGAGATATTTGAAGAAACGCGTTTTTGATTTCCCACAAAGATCAATAAAACATTGAACTTCGAACATAAGCGATACTATATGTTTATACCGATATATTTTTTGGGTAATCGATTGAATTTTGATTTTGCAAGCGCAAAGAGAGGTAAAGCAGATACTGCCCTTTACCTGCCCTTTTCACTCTAATTGTCATGCGGAATTGACTGGCAGTCGGCAGTAACTGCAGAGTATGCTACTAAATGTCCAGTATTTACATATTCGACAGCATGCGAAGTAGATATGTTATTACGAAATATATTATTGCATTGTGAATGATATGTTTTATTTAAAAATATACATAAATACCGTGTTCCTTGATATAGATTTAATATAAACGAACGCGAAATATAATTAAAAAGTATAATGAAACTGTATCAAAATATGAAGCAAAACTCGATGATTCTTCAGCCATTTTTACTTTCTTTTACTTAGTGAAGGAAGTATTGTGATCTCGAAGAAAATTTCACTCAAATTTCGGTCTATATTTTAATTTTGCTCGCCCCCGAATGAATGTTGAGTAGTTTTTTCGACCTATCAGCACGTGCATATGTACCTACTAACATACACTGCTCGACATTGAAAATGCAACAACAAGAAGGAGTGGTCAGAAATTGATGAAATTTGGTAAGAAGACAGAGACAGCATGGAACAATAAGTGATATTTATTTCAAAATAAATAAGCAAAATTTAGAGCGAGGACGGCGTCGACTCAGTAAGAAGTAGGACCGCCGCGGACGGTGTTGCACGAAGAAATACGTCTAGGCATGGAGTCAATAAGCCTGCGGATGGTGTCCTGAGGGATGGCACTCCATTCCCTTTCAACCATTTGCCACAGTTCGTCCTCTGAACGAGGCAGTGACAGGTTCTGCAAACGGCCTCCAATCACGTCCCACACATGTTCGATTGTTGACAAGTCAGGAGAGTATGGTAGCCAGGAAAGCATCTGTACACCTCGTAGAGCATGTTGGCTGATTCGAGCACTGTGAGGCCGGGCGTTATCCTGTTGAAAAATTGCATTTGGCAGACCCTGAAGGAAGGGGATTGCCACCGGCCGCAGTACATTATCTACATATCGTTGGGCCGTCATAGTGCCCCGAATACGAACTAGAGGTGATACGGAATTGTATGCAATAGCGCCCCAAACCATTATGCCACGTTGTCGCGCTTTGTGGCGTTCCACAGTTACTGCCGGATTCGATCTTTCTCCACGTCGACGCCACACACGTGTGCGATGACTATCGCTGGACAAACAGAAGCGGGATTCATCTGAGAACACTACGGTTTGCCATTCTACCATCCACGTCGCTCTGGTCCGGCACCATTCCAAACGTTGGAGTCTGTGCTGTGAGGTCAATGGCAGTCTTCTTAGCGGGCGCCGTGACTGAAGGCCACGTGCAACCAGTCGACGGGAAATGGTTCTGGTCGACACAGGAACATCCAGGGTACCTTGCACGTGCTGCAGAATCGACGTACAAGTGACTTGAAGGTCCGCCACAGCTTGTCGGTGAATCCGTCGATCCAAGCGGTCTGACGTCACTCTGGCTGCACCTGCACCCCTCAATGTGGCTACATTTCCGCTTTCCAACCATCTCCGACACAGCCGATGCACAGTGCTTGCATCCATGTGGGTATCAGCTGCAATTTGACGTATGGACCAACCTCCCCTTCTCAGTCCGATCACCATACCCCTTGTAAAGTCGTCTATATGCTGGAAGTGTCTTCTTTGAGGACGGCGTGGCATTTCCTCCTATCACACGTATCCTTCGAGACAAAAACCAAATTTCTCCGATAATTAGTCTGGCAGAAAAACCAACATGAACATAGCCCACTTTTCAACTTCATTCTCTTATATCTTACTTCACGTGCGTCGGAGAGCTGCGCATTTCATATCATTTGCATAACTCAGTGACGTGCGTCTACGGTAAAATTTGCATGAATTTCTGAGCACTCCTTCTTGGTGTTGCATTTTCAATGTCGAGCAGTGTATAAACAGCCGAAATATCCTTTTCGACCATGCCCCAGTTAATTACGATGAGTTTTCTCATAACGTCTGTATGTACGTATGTATGTACGTACGTATGTTTCTATGTATGTGCGTATGTATGTATGTCGCATAACTCAAAAACTATATGCCGTAGAAGCTTCTAGTTTGGTATGTAGGCTCTGAGGGTGGTCTAGTTGTGCACCTCCCCTTGTGGTTGCATTCGAATGTTCCCAAGGGGGTCTTTTACCCCTTTGTGGGTTAAATCAATGTTAATTTCAATGCAAATTGAGTAATATGATTTGGTACAACCACTTGGTGATATATCGCCAAACTTTTGGTAGCCAAGTGTTTGCCGCCAAGTTGGCGACAAATTTGGTGAAAAAATGATTTTTTTTAAAAATTTGGATTCAATTTGGCGCTATTGGGCATATTTTGTGAAGAAATCACTTAATAATGTTAAAATTGGCGATATTTAGAAAATAAATCATTGAAAACATTATTTTGCATTGATTCGGGACAAACTGGGGGTGTAAATGTTTGAATTGTTATCTTGCTTACTCTAATGTACTATTTTAACACTTGAGTTATTTATTATGGAACTTAAACGTTAAAGGAAGTAGTGTGGCGTTCACATCAGATGTTTTAAAATTACTACAAATCAGTTAATGCTTTGTAATTTGCATCAAAACAAGAAATCACTTTGAGGAAAAGAGCGCTTGAAATGCTTGTTGTGCTGACGATTTTTTTTATAGCACTATCAAAACAGCTAGGGATTAAACTACAAAAACTATCGTCTGTTAGTATGAAAGCAACTGTAATTAAAAGAAAACAAAACAATGTAAATAAAATCATTTCATTGCTGCATTTTTGTTTGTCGTCTGCCAAGTTTGGCTTGTGTATCTTTGAAATCGTGAAAAATATTGTCTGCTAGTGGAGAGAAACTTTATTTGAAAGAAAAAAACCTGGTATGGACCCCACACTACTTCCTTTTACGTGTAAATTTCTTAGTAGATGCCTTAAGTGTTTACATAGTGCTTGGAATAAGCAAGATAACAATTCAAACATTTACGCCCCTAATGTACCACGAATAATGCAAAAAATGATTTACAACGATTCATTTTCAAAATATGGCCGATTTTAGCATCATTCAGTGGATTTTTCGCAAAATACCGCCAAAAGCGATAAATCGAGCCCAAACTCATAAAATAATTTTTTTCGCCAAATTTGTCGCCAATTTGGCGATATGTTACCAAGTTGGCGACAAGCACTTGGCGACCAAAAGCTTGGCGATATATCGCCAAGTGGAAATGCCAATTTGTCTCACTCAAGTCTGCATTGATATTAACACTGATTCACCCCAAAAATGAATAAAACACCCCCTTGGGAACATTCAAGTGCAACCAATGACCTCCCGTGACCTCCCATTAGGACACCCCTACTTTCGCTCAGTTTAGGTACAAAGGAAAACGGTTTTTGCGGCTTGATGCAAGTTTTGCACAGCGATTCATATTATGTTCATCCTACAGACATGCAGATACTGCCGTTTACCTGCCCATCGTAACGAAAAATGCAGTTACTGCTAATTACCACTGGTTAAAAAACAGTTTTTTTTCATCGAAAACCAAAAAAAGATGCTTGTACCATAAAACTAATGTAACATAGATTTCAAAAATGCAAAAAAATGAAAATCGAAAATTTTGCAGTTACTGCCCTTTACCTGCCCACGGCAGAATAGCAAAAAGGTGTTTAATGCTAAAGAGCATGTTATGAAGCACTGAAGAGCCAAGGAGCGTTCTAATATTGCAAAAAATAACATTACTGCAATTTTTGTAGAAAGCAGGAAGCACAACACTCTTACCCTTATCACGATGAGAACACTGGTAGCTTTCGGAAAAGCTTCATCAAAGTATGACCGTAACAGAAGAGCGTAGATATCGCTACCTCACTCACTATACACCAGAAGAAGAAGACAACAAAGATAAAACTCGCAGAGCAATGTGAAATAGGATTATGTGACTGGTTGAAGGACATAGGTATAGACATTTGTCTTCAACCTATTGGCAATGATACTTCCAATGAAATGTCTGGCTGGAAAGGAGGCATGCTACATTACATCGAAAAACTCCTCCATTACAAAACAAAGTTTCATGTATAAAAAACGGGCAATTTTGGGCTATTCCAGAAAATTTACTTATTGCTTTTCTTTGCTGAGGATTAAAGTAAAAACGTCTTTGCATTTGACAAAATAGTATAAATTAGGGCTGGAAATAGTTCCGTCATCAATGAGCTTCAATGCTTCTGACTTCCACGGAACTGATCGACTGACCAGCAACAATTTCGTCGATATTAACAAGGTGCTCCAAAAATTGAATTGGCTTAAACTTTGTTTAACTCAAACTATAAAACTCAATAAGAAACTCAACTTGGGAAAAGAGTTTACTGTTAGCAGTAAACTCTTTTCCAGCCAGACATTTCATTGGAGCAGGGTTGCCACAGGAGAAATTCATTAAAAAAGTAGCAAAAGTAGACAAAAATGTATAAAAAAGTTGCAAAAAAGTAGTCCCAAAATTGAAAAAGTTGCAAAAAAAGTAGTCCCGAAAATTGAAAAAGTGTCAAGAAAACAGTATTCATGATCAGATAAATGAAGTAAGAAATAAATAGTACAGCTGAAAATTTAACATTTGTAATTATCAATAAAATACTGCCAGAAGTTGTTACGAGGATGCAGTAAAGCAATATTATTAGTGTAAAAAATTACGTGGCCTTTTGTTGCAAGAACTAGTTATACATTAACTAGCACCTTGAAAGTACAGCAGTACTTTTGTCAGAAACTTGATACTAATTTGATTTTTTCCTCAGATTTCTGGACTACCCTTTTCAATTCAGCGTTTTCTTTTCTTTTTTTTCCGTGCTCACTTTCTTTTATTTTAACATTTTTTAATTTTTCTTTCCTAACATTAGCTACTTTTTTTTATTTCACTCTGGCATCAAACTGATATCAGCTGTTTATGTGCCGATATAATTCGCAATCTGGATGACTATAATGTAATGCTCCACACAGGACCGTAACCAGAACTTTGTTTCGGGGAGGGTTTTACCAAACCTATTTCTCGTGAAATCTATAAAGTCAATAAAACTTGATTTCATGTTCCATATTCTGTTGATTTTTGTTACAGTAAAGGTTAAAAGGGTATTAACATGAAAAATGAAAAAAAAAAAAAAAAAGACTCATATTTTCAATGAAAAAAAAAAAAATCTGGACTCACTCCTACACGCTCATTCGAAGGAGTACTTGTAAAATTTCTATTTCACGGGACACTTATAAGATGTGTTAAAAATAGAGTTTAGTAACTTACAAATTTAAAGAATTTTGGAGTTCTTTTAGTGGTATTAAAAATTTGGAGGGAAAAGTGTACTGTTAAGGTATGTTTGCAATAACTACAATAAAAATAATTACTGCAGAAAAAACTTAATTTGTACAATTATTCAATAATAATAATTTCATGTTTTAATTGAAGTTTCAAAGTAAATAAGAAAATTTAAACAAAACAGCAATAATAATTTTTTTTCAGTGAGAAACTATAAAAAGCATTTTTTTAATAGTTTTGGAAAATTTTGGAAGAGGTTTGAACCCTAAAAATCCACCCCTTCAATACGGCCCTAACTCAACATATTGGTTCTGCAACATGAGATGGTGCGAGGGAGGACTTGTGATGAAAGTCTGAAGTGGTGTTCCTTGAAAAAAATCAGAAATATAATGCTAATATTACAAAACTTGACAACATTGAGACATAATCAGCGATTCAGTGCTTTTTGTGGCAAGTGAAAAATCATGCTTAAAATGATCGCGGAGGTTTTTTTTTTTTTTTTTAATTTTTAAATGAAAGTTTCATTAAAAATGAGAATAAATTTTATGTACTTGTCTTTTAACAAAGCTTTGATGCATACTCAAAAAAAAAAAAAAAAAACTCCCAAAAATTGTCCAAAAGGATTCTCATTCTTTGCAAGGTAGAAGATCACACAAACTTGAAAATTGCACATAAATGAGCTCTTTAAGATAAAGAAAAACTTTATACAATACACCTCTTATACCCCTGTTTAATTTATATCACTTTGTATAATATTCCTCTATTTAATCATAAATTCTAAAAATATTAATGAGTTACTTCAACTTTCACATATTTCAACTGTTCAACTGGAAGCTTACGCAAAAATTACCCCTTAAAAATTAATAAAATGAAATAAAAAGGAGCTGATTAAGGTTTGAAGTAAAAAATACCTATTACAAGTAAAAAAATTTAACAATTAAAAGCTCATTTGTTAAATATTTGGTACACTTCCCACCAAAAAAGTAATTACAATCGATAGAAAATAAAAGTCAAGGTTGAAAAAAAAAAGAACTATGGATATAATATGCTTCAGTTAGCTTATGAAAAAATAGCTGTTAAATTCTAAAATAATTGAAATTACAAGATGTGCACAATTATTGCAATCTATAACAGTGTAGAATTGGGCAAAGCTCATGCTTGATGTCTGTAAGATCCTAAAAATAAATTTTTACTCAATCAGCTATTTATTATTAATATTCAGTTAAAGGAAAGTCTTAAATAAGTCAGTTCCTTCAATCTACTAAACTTTGAGCCGATTTTTCCCCAATATATATCAAATAAATAGATCCACCCCCCTTTTTTGGCAGCTATTGCTATTAAGCAAATCACTTTTTACCCAAAAGCTAAAGTAGCGAAGAAGTTATTCCAAAATCTAAGCCTTATTTAAAAAAATAATAGTGGATCGGTCCATAATAAAAGGCAAAGGAATGTTCTTTTTTTTAGGTGACAAAGAAATAAGAACAAAAAATAATAGGTTTCAAATTAATAAATAAAATCAAATAGAGCGGGCATATATGCATAACGAAGACAGCGGTGTCAATTGACCAGAAGCGTAACCTGTTTTAGTAGGAACGATTACCAATAGTTTCTGCTCTTTTTAAAAGCAAAAGGAGACGAAATGTATAGTTAACTAGATTTTTTATAAGGAAAGTACGTTCATTAGAGTTTGAAACATGCATTTAAGCTAGTAGATCTTAAGTAGTAATCTTTTAAAAATTCTCGCAGCTACATTGCGTATTCAACCTGAAAGTAGTGAACTTTTGAAAAAAAAACACTGTGGTTTTAAGTAAA
>JAXGGA010017891.1:0-23265 GCA_038373865.1 Uloborus plumipes | reverse complement strand
AGAGTGGGGGAGCATGCATAGGAGGGTCGAGGGTCGGGTGATGTGTTTTCTCCGTTCCGGTCTCGAAAAGCAATGGCGCTGAGCGTTGATACTTTAAGGGGGCCTCCAGCTTAGGCCCCTGGGGCTGGGTGGACAGAACAGGTATCCCTTAGCAGGGAAGAGGATGAACTTTCTAATGGTGGTTCATTGTAGATGATGCGATGATGTGTAGTGGAACAAAGTGACCGAAAGGCGGAGCGCAAAAAAGTACGTCTGATTCGGATGAAGGCGTAGTGGGCTCTCGGGTGCAAAACTCCGCGCATGCGCTTCTCTCCTATTGGGCGCGCTAATGATCTTGACGGCGACAATGAGATATCAAGAACATTCTTTTCATTCTTGACGCTGACGAGATGGATGCAATCCTGATATTGCAAGACGAAATCAATATTGAAAAGCCAAGATGTATGTAAGATTGCATAAAGATTGGAATAAAAATCTTGGTTAAACAATCTTTGTGCAATCTTTATGCAAGATTAAATACGCAATCTTGACGCCGTCAATACGATATCAAGATCCGTCAAGATTGTTGCAAGAAGTTTTGCTTGTAGGGATTATATGGATAAGGCCACCATGGAAGGCGTATGGGAATATCTAACTCTTTCCCACGATATTTTCACTCAAGTTATGAATAATTGGACGCCGCATACAACAAAAATTTCTTATAAATGGAAAGGTACAGCTACTTGACTTTATCGGATTAGCTTTGTCGGGTTATTTCTATAGGTAATGCGGTAACCTTTAGTACTTTATTTATCGCTTCACAATATGTACGTGTGTTGTCGGATTGCCCTTGTCTGTTGTCGGATTATTCCTTAAGTTAATTTTTATTGCTTTACTATGCATGTGTGTGGTATACCGCAGAACTAGGAGGCGTGTATAGACTATCTATCTCCGGTTAATTAGCAAATAGAATGTCTAGTCTATCTGAGCATCTGTCATAGCAACATATATCCCATCAATAGAAAAAATTGTTCTTAAAAAGATGCACACCTACACCTTGAGCCCCTGTTAGTTAGGATACACTGATGAAACTAATTTTGAATTTTAATTGGAAAAAGAGTCCACTTTTTAATTCGGTTCTACAAGGGTATAGGGCACGTCAAGCCACTAGTCAATACTAGAGTTTAGAGTTGCAGTGTCAGAAAATCCATCTCCAGTTTCCTCCAAGTTTGGCAAAGATAAAAAGTTACGAAGTAGAAGATAATAGATCTCTAACAAATAGGTAAATCTTTCTACTTTTATCTCTTAACATTTTCTCTAAATATTTAGTCACCAAAAATAAATTATAACTACGTATTAAAAATGGTCAAGGAAACAAAGAGTATCTTAAAAAATCTTAGAACAGATCAAGAGTTTGAAAATTTGTGGAAAACTACTTCCGATCTTTCTACAGCTATGGGATTTAAACCTCCTCGCACATCCAAAGACACAAGCGTGTGCCCCAGAAATTAGGAGGCGGAGATAAACAATCTACAACTACTCCGAAAGACCACTATAGAATCGAAAATTATTTTAAAGTTTTAGATGTAATTATTAATGAAATTGAGCAAAGATTCAAAGAAAACGACCGCTACATCCTTGTGGCGTTTTCAGATGTCTTGACAGAAAATGAACCTAAAATCCAAAGTTTGGAACTGATTTCCAATTTGTACGGTTTAAATTTAGAAGAAATCAAAGCTGAAGTTAAAATTTTTAATCGCATATTTAAAAGCTCAACAGAGACGGATAACTTGGAAAACAGAATCAAATACATACATTAAGTAACATGATATAAGAAATGGATTTATAAGTCTTCATACATTGTATAAAACTTTCTTATGCATACCAATGAACACCGCATCATGTGAAAGAAGCTTCTCTTCATTAAAAAGACTCAAAACGTATCTGCGCTGCACAACAGGACAAGAAAGATTATCAGACCTTGCGTTATTGAACATTGAAAGGGACATTATAATAGATAAAGATGCTGTCATCAATGCATTTTTCTTCAAAGGCAGAGATGAAAGGAAGGCGCCTTACCCTTCATTAGTGCTTGGTTGAATGTTTTTTTTTTTTTGTCAGATTTATACTTGTTTTCATGGTTAATATATTTAATTTGTAAATTTAAACTAATTTTTATTCCCTTTTTGCTGTTCGGTAATACATGTAACTTTTGATTAAACATTTTATTTTATAGCTTTTGATATTCCTGACTTGTTGCGCACGTTATGACTCAGTGTATGTAAATTTGATTCTTAGAGCAGAGATTTTTTGTATAGCATGGATTAAAAAACCAGTAAGAACTGAGATTGATTTTAGAAATCGATAAGATTTCAAGACTTACCTGTTAAAAAAAAATGGAAAGAATAAATTTTTAGTTTAGTACTATACGGAATGGTTGTTGCCAAACATGAGTTTTTCAGTGCAATAAATTTTATTGGAAGAAATACAGTTTCGATTCGACGAGTCATTTCACATTCTATGTTTATCACCCAGCTTTCCATTTTTTAGCCTACTTTCCCGTTAAAAATAAAAGAAAGACGAAAAAAGTATTAAAAGTAGCTTAATGCATTTAAAAAATATCGCCAAGTCCAAAAAATATCGCCAAGTTAAAAAATATCGCCAAGTCAAAAAAAATTTCGCCAAGTGAAAAAAATAAAAAGGTAAAATGAATATCGAAAAATTAAAAATTTGAAAGTAGGGTATTGAGATGGGGAATTTGTGTGTCGGTCGGTCGGTCGGTCTGTCTGTCCCCCCCTAATAACTTTTGAATGAACAGTCCGATTTGGACAAACTTTTTTTTGTTGGAAAGATCTCGGCGAGTACAGCTCATTCCCATATTTGATTTTTTGATTTGAACAATTTTTGGTTCAAATTTGAGCCGTTCAAACAACCGGTCCCGCGATACTAACTTTTTAATGAACAGTCCGATTTGAACAAATTTTTTTTTGTTGGAAAGAACTTTTCAAGGATACTTCATTCCCGTATTTACATTTCCGATTTGAACAATTTTTTGTTCAACATTGAACCGCTCAAGCAAGCTGTCACCCCTAATAACTTTTGAGTAAACAGTCCGAAAAAAAATGACTGACTGTGCAGACGATTTTTTGTTTATTTATTCATTTGTTTTATTGAATTTATTATTATTATTATTTTTTTTTTGGCAGACGATTTTTTTTGTAACAAAAATGTTTCATTCACGAGGGCATTTTATTCTTTATTTACTTTTAACAACTGGCAACGGATTAAAAGTGAAATTCGAGACATTTTATCAACGGACGAGTTTTTTTTTTTCGTTTTTTTTTCTTTCTTTGATAAAATGTGTTTTGATGTACTTTGTACTTTTAATTTTTTTTTTGAAAACAATTGAGGAATTTTTCTACGGAAGAACTGTAACAGTTACATTCTTTAAAAGGTGCGACAAAACTTTATTTATTCATTTATTTACTTTTTGTGTGTCTATTTCATCTGATGAGAGGGGTATATTTTGCTTTTAGAAATCAGCTTTAAGTGCTAAAAAGGTGTGTTTGACATAATTTTTAGTCTTAGATAATCAAGAGAATAATGATCAGATGCTAGAATGCCGATGTCGATGTACGGGAAAGTAGGCTCGTTTAGTTCTTGACAGAACTTCTTGTTTTGAATCTTAATTGATTCATCTTTAACGCATTAAAGATGTTGGTTTCGAATCCTTGTGAAAGAATTTTTCTTCCAAATGTTACCATTGCTAATAAGACCATTTTGCTCCGAACTATGGTTAAATCAATATCGCTTTTACTAATTTATGTTTCCTGAATTCATTAAGATTAGTAAATGTACTTCCAGAAGTTGACCGAATGAATGAACAATGCCTATTTCACATGTGAAATTTTAGCAACTAATCCCTCTGCAGGTTTTCTTTAAGATGTACTCTCAGTAACAGAGAGTAAGATGTACTCTTCTCGTCTCTGGTGCCTTGTTCTGTTTTTAAAACATTTAACATATACATTTCGTGAAAAGTGTTTCGATTTTTTGATTTTATTATCATCATCATCATCATCATTATTATTATTATTATTAATACTATTTGTTTATTTATTTATTTTTATTATGATTATTATTATTATTATTATCATTTTTTTCTTTTTTTTTGAAAAAGTACATTCTGCATTATTTTAATTGTAAAAAGTTTGCCCCCCCCCCCCCCCCCACTTTTCGAGGCCAAATTACGCCTATGCGAGAAATAATCTTTAAAAAAGCAGTTGCTTTACGTATGTACAAGCAATTGATAATTAGCTACACATAGTTCAGTAGAGAATGAATAAAAAAACATCATAAGTAGGGGAGGTGATTTTTTTAAAATGCAATTTTTGAGACATGCCCTTTCAAAAATAGAGTATTTCACTTTTGCTGTAACTTTTTCCAGAAAGAAAGGGAACTTCTAATTGAATAAAATGTTTAAACGGTAATTTAATGTCATTTAAATCAAGGCTTTACATTCCCCACAAACTATGCAAAAACATTAATTTGTTGAAATAGAACTTATTGAAGTCACAGATTTACACTATCGGTGAGGATATGGATTTCCATGCATTCTGTGTGATCAAAGATAGCAAACGTAAACGCTCAACTAAAATTGTTTTGTTCATAAAATGTTACTCTCCAAAAATGTGATAAAAATCTTTCTGACTCTATTTTTAACAATTAAAGCAAGAGTTTTGAAAATAACTGAGATATTAAAACAGACTAAACTTACCTATGGAATGTTATTGGTCCTCCCTTGACCGATTTTTCTTTGCATCCAAATGCACAACATTTAGAAATCATTTTATCTCAAAACAACAGTTCATCTCCATAGAAGTGCATGCTATGATCCGCTGCGGTGGTTGTAGATCACATGGTTAAAGCCAGGTAGGTTCTGGCGGCGGAAAGGTTACCACACACTCTCTCTATGTATCTTTACTCTGTGGGCAGTAGTAACTTCCTTCCAGAGGTGCACCCAGGATTTAATTTAAGGGGGGGGGGCTAATTTCCGACATCAAGCACCCCTACCCCTTTTATATCCAGAGGCCATTGGATTAAAATTTAAAATCGCGAAAATACTAAACTTTAATAGATTAGCCCCCCCCCCCCTCTCTTTCTTTTTATTTATTTTTTCCGGAATAATAGTATAAAGCCTTGCTTTTTAGCCTACTTTCCCGTTAAAAATAAAAGAAAGACGAAAAAAGTATTAAAAGTAGCTTACAGCATCTAAAAAATATCGCCAAGTCCAAAAAATATCGCCAAGTTAAAAAAAATATCGCCAAGTCCAAAAAATATCGCCAAGTTAAAAAAATAAAGAGGTAGAATGAATATCGAAAAATTAAAAATTTGAAAGTAGGGTATTGAGATGGGGAATTTGTGTGTCGGTCTGTCGGTCGGTCTGTCTGTCCCCCCCCTAATAACTTTTGAATGAACATTCCGATTTGGATAAACTTTTTTTTGTTGGAAAGATCTCGGCGAGTACAGCTCATTCCCATATTTGATTTTTTGATTTGGACAATTTTTGGTTCAATTTTGAGCCGTTCAAACAACCGGTTCCGCGATACTAACTTTTGAATGAACAGTCCGATTTGAACAAACTTTTTTTTGTTCGAAAGATCTTTTCAAGGATACTTCATTCCCGTATCTACATTTTCGATTTGAACAATTTTTCGTTCAACATTGAACCGTTCAAACAAGCTGTCACCCCTAATAACTTTTGAGGTAATAGTCCGATTTAAACAAACTTTTTTTTGTTCGAAAGATCTCGGCAAGGATACTTCATTACCGTATTTAAATTTTCAATGTGAACATTTTTTTCGTTCAACATTGAACCTTTCTAGCAACCTTTCCCCACCTAATAACTTTTAAGTGAACCGTCCGAATTGAATTAACTTTTTTTTGTTCGAAAGATCTTTTAAAGGATACTTCATTCCCGTATCTACATTTTCGATTTGAACAATTTTTCGTTCAACATTGATCCGTTCAAACAAGCTCTCACCCCAATATCTTTTGAGGTAATAGTCCGATTTAAACAAACTTTTTTTTGTTCGAAAGATCTCGGCAAGGATACTTCATTACCGTATTTAAATTTTCAATGTGAACCTTTTTTTCGTTCAACATTGAACCTTTCTAGCAACCTTTCTCCACCTAATAACTTTTAAGTGAACCGTCTGAATTCAATAAACTTTTTTTGTTCGAAAGATCTCGGAGAGACTCATTCCCATATTTCACTTTTCAATTTGAACCATTTTTCGTTCAATGATGAACCGTTCAGAAAATTTTTTAACATGAGCGCATACTGAGAAATTTAAATTGAATGTTGATTCTGAACTTAAAGGCGGATTTCCTTCAAACTAACTTTGTAAGAAAACGGTTTTGATAAAAACTTTATGTTAAGTACTTTTCTGAAAAATCTTCTGTAAGGACTCTGATTCCGACTCCGACTCCGCAAACATGGCGGAAATGCAGGCTCAGAAAAAAATGACTGACTGGGCAGACGATTTTTTGTTTATTTATTCTTTTTTTTTTGTTTAATTAATTATTATTACTTTTATTTATTTATTTTTTTTTTTTGGCAGACGATATTTTTTTTTATTACAAAAATTGTTCATTCACTAGAGCATTTTATTCTTTATTTATATTTAATAACTGGCAACGGATTAAAAATAAAATTCGAGACATTTTATTAACGAACGAGGTTTTTTTTCTTTCTTTGATAAAATGTGTTTTGATGTTTTTTGTACTTTTATTTTATTTATTACTTTTTTCCTTTTGAAAACGATTGTGAAATTTTTCTACGGAAGAACTATAACAGTTACATTCTTTAAAAGGTGTGACAAAACTTTATTTACTCGTTTATTTACTTTTTACGTGTTCATTTTATCTGATGAGAGGGGTATATTTTGCTTTTAGAAATCAGCTTTAAGTGCTATAAAGGTATGTTTGACATAATTTTCAGTTTCAGATATTCAAGAGAATATTGATTAGATGCTAGAATACCGATGTCGATGTACGGGAAAGTAGGCTCGTTTAGTTCTTGACAGAACTTCTTGTTTGATTGAAAGCTCTCTTGCTTCTGTTAAATTTTATGTAAATTGTTTACTTATTTATCAAATTATGTTTATGTATGAAAATAAATGGCAAATACTATGAGAATCTTCCAACCTTAGTGAAGATGAGGTGATTAATGCACTCACGAGAGTAGCGTTATGATACGAATCAAGACCATTACCATCATAAACAAAGACATAAAGTGGAATATTCAAACATACTGATAGGGCGTTCATGAGTTCTAACAGGAAAAATTTCTGAAAAGTGATTCCAAAAACACAACAGTTAGACAACTTTTGGTCATGTTAGGGAGATTTGAGACTTGCCGGACCTCATCTAATATTTTTTTCAGAATTTGAGGCCATAAAAACTTTATTATTGTACGCCATTTTTGCAATTATTTGGAGGTGAGGTTTAGGAATGCTTCTATATTAAGCTTCGAAAAGCGCAGTTTAGGACAACATTGGTTAATCTTAGGAAGAGCACGAGTCAGGGGCTCTCCCATTGTAAATTTTCGAAATTGATGTCCAAAAAACACCATAGTAGGCCCTCTTAGAATATGTTAGGAGAATGAATGGGGGTTTTGGAACTTTTCACTAACGATTTTTTTATGTTGAAATTCCAAAAACGAAATGTATAACTATCTTATTTAATCTTAGGAAGACTGGGGTTCGACAGCTCTCAACCCGAAATTTTTCAAAATTGATGTCTAAACAACGCATCTTTGATGATGTTAGAGAAAGGCATAGGGTTCGGTTTTCTCCTCTGAATGTTTTTTTTTTTTTGTCGAAATTAAAGATCTCAAAACTCAATTTTTAACGATTTTCGAGATCTTTCTTCGAACATGTTTTGAAATTGAAGTTTTATAAATGCCATTGTAGACCATCTTTGATCACGTTATGGGAATGGATGGAATGTGGAACTCTCCACAGGATATTTCCCCCGAAATTGAGCTTAGAGAAATGCGGTTCCATTGTTGTCGATGTTAAGAGTTCGGAGGCTTTCCTCAGAAAAGTTTTCAAAATTTGAAGTCTTAAAAATGTGGTTATAGTCCATTTATCGGTAGTCCTAGCGATAGGATTCATGTACTCTGCACCAGCAGTTTTTCGTAATTAAAGTTTCAGAAACGAAATTTAAGACCTTTTATCATTATTATTTGGTGGGAGGGGGGGGGGGCTTTTAATTTTTTTTTTTAATTAAAGTTTTAAAAACAAAACTGTAGGCCATATTCGATAATGGGACACGCTTTTCAACTCCGGAAATTTTTAGAAATTTATGTTCCAAAAACCAATTACGAGTATTAGACGATCTTCAATGAGGACATTCAGACTTTCTCCCGGAATTTTTCAAGACTTGAAGCTGTGAAACTATAATTTCTTTCTAACTTTAACGCAGGAAAAAGAGAGGAATTAGGTTCGGATACCCACTTCCTCCCATTTTCTTGGCTACTTTATTTATTCATTTTTTTAAATATTTTTATTCCAAATCAAAATGGAGAAAATAGGAAAACATTTTTCAGTTAACTATTTTGGTTTTCTGTACTGAAATTTTTAATTTCCTTCCAGTGCCTTCATTGGTTAGAAGTACAGAAGTTTGTGGCTTGAGTGTAAGTTTTTTTTTTTGATTAATTTGTTTATTTTGCAAAGATATTTTTCGGTCACTTTTTTCTGTTTTTTGTTTTTTTTCCTCTCTCTCTTTTGTACTTCCTTTTAGTTCAATACCATTTTGTATTCTTTATAATTTGTTTTAACTTTTCATCTGTTTTCTCGTTTCTCGAGCATGTTTCTTAGAAAATCAGTGGTGGGCTAATCATGTCGCAATTGCCCCTCTCCCCCTCCCCAGCCATCGGGGGCTTTTATGAAATAGATTCAAAAAATGTGCATGAAAAATGTGTTATATAACTCTTTTTTTGATAGAAAGGAGCTTTAAAAATATCATTATGACGATCCTTCAAACCTGTAATTCGCCACCGCGAAACATCATGATTTTCCATGACAAATCCTCGAAATTAAAATTATTTTGGTTTTGATGGTGAGACGCTCCATGATTTGAAGTTCCATACTTTGCTGAGGCCCCATTCTCGTGCCCTATATGTCTGTACATGTACAATGAATGATTTAATTGAAAACAATGCCTTGGTTTCTTGGAAATTGTAGATCAGGGGGACACGGAGCGGTCTTTTATAAGTGACAATTTACCCACTTTCCCCTAGACTTTAAGAAAGACAAGGTATATGTTATACGTGTGCGTATTTGTTATTTCAATTGGATTCAGAGCGTAGTATATATTGAGTTATTAATGACTTGAATCTTTTCTGACACTGTGGAAAAATTTAAAATGTCGTTGATGCTTAAGACCTTTAAGTTCAGTTTTTTCATAGGAGGAGCTTAAGCCCCCTCCAGGGTGCGCGCCTGCTTCCTTCTACACCTTTCCAAATAGAAGACGGCTAAAAAATGCTGCGTTTGTCTTCTGTTTAGTGTGTTCTTTCACAGGGTTGAGACACTTTTTTTCATTTCAAGCCCCCAAAAATACCAAATGCAGAACCATAAAAATTTGCGTAATATTTTAGAAGATAATTTCACACAGCATCTAAAGCGCTTTTATTGTCATGTAGCAATCATGTATGCTGCAATTTTTAACCATGCTATAAATTTTGAAAACAAAATTGTGCTCCTTCACTGGTTGGTCTACGTCTACCCGATTTTCATTTTTGCTAAAGTTGCGTTGATATGCATACACGTGAGACTAATTTTCGTGTGATGTATTTGGTAGAGTTAAAAAAAAAAAAAAAAAAAAAAAAAAAAAAAAAAAAAAAAAAACTTTTAGTTTGTCTTTTTTACGAAAAGCGGCACTCATGAGCAAAATGGGGTAAATATTTTCGTAATGTACTATTTTGTAGTTTGTCTTTTTTTTTACTCGTCACTCCTATGTCCTATGACGGGATCTTCCTCCATTAAGGTTGCATATTATATTGGGAAGTAATTCATTTAACGTTGAATTTTACATCAGGATAATTTTTGGAAATTATTGGTGTATCTTTGCAGCTAACATCAAGAAAAAAGCTTGGAAATAGTTGGTTTAGCTTTGAAATGTACATAAGAATAAAGTTAGAAAATGAAATATGTTGGATAAGCTTTGTTTCACATCGACGCACGTTGAAAATGGGAGGGGGGAAAAATCAAAGGAAAAGAACTTTTTATTAATAAAATACAAAAGCAGCATTTTGCATGTTAAACTTGCTTATTAAAGTGTTGCACATTGGAACGGTATTTACGTGCTGTACTTCAGATGAAAATCATTGCTTACTGAATTTTGACTAGCTTCGAGAAAGACCCAATCTTAATATTTTTTCTGTAATTCTGAAAGCAATTCGAATAATCAGTATTTCAGAATGTAGCAGCAAGAGTTCCAATAATTGTAATTTTACTGTATGAGAAATGTTAGGCAAAATTAGTATTCCTATTCAGAGACGCAGTTTTTGATACTTCCTTCCGTATGAAGAACAGCAGCGCCACTTAGTGGAAACTAGGGTATTGCCTCAATTTTCGGTAGTTGCAATTACTTCAACTAAAAAGTCGCAAGACAGAAAAAGGGAGAAAAATTTAGCTTTTGGCAACAGACTTTTTGTTTTTATCAACACATGTAATAACAAAATCAGAGAGGTGTGCGATCGTAATACGGATTGAATTAACAGCGCACTACTCTGTTGTTAATCAATTGCTTTTTAGATAACTTCTTAACTTCTGTTTTAAAATGCTTAAATCGTCGCAAGTTGTCAAAACCTTTCGTGCAGTTTACGGAAATGTGAGTCGAAACGAAAATGTTACTTCAAAATTGTTACAATCCAGGTTAAGGAGTAAATCTTTTGTATACTCGTATAATTCACATCGATTTGTATCCACATCATTCACGTTAATGAAGAAAGCTCGGTAAGTGTTCAATGTTTCTTCCGCTCATTTTTTTAAATTTTGCTTCAAAAGCTTTTTGTTTGTTGCGATAATTTTGATGAAGATGATTTTTCTTTGTATTTATTGGTCGACGCGGGTTCGTTCACCTAATGTGCATTATTTGTTGTAAATTGAAAGCGTTTGGATTTGAATTCCTTTAAACTTTGAGTAATGTTATGAACGCTGTTTAATTTCATTCATTTTGTATCTCGTAACTAGTTACTTCAAAAATCATTGTTTAAAATAGTAGGTACTCTTTTATTTTACTATTAGCTAGTGATGTTTTATGACATTATTATCGGGCAGTTCAGCGTTAAAACATTTTAGACCAGTATCACAATCAAAAATTTTAAAACTGCATTGGAAGGAAAAACAAGACAAGAAAAAAAAAATGCCTGCTTTTATCAAGCCTAAATAAAATAAAAACCTGAGAACTCAAATTATTTTTAAAAATTGTGCAAAAAAAGGATAAATAAAAAGATTAATACCACATGCTTCTGGAGTCCTGCGTCCTATATTGTTTCCAACAGCAAAAATGTGAAGTTATATGCAAGTAGTGTGCCATTATTGAAGCAGCATGGTTGCTAAAAGGTGATTATTAAAAGTAAAGGTAGTTAAAAAAAGGGGGGCAAGTAAAATTAATTAATTTATCAATCTCATTTATAAAGAGCAATATTTTTCGTTCCATAGTCTTTTTCTATAGCCAGCAAGAATTTAGATAATAGTTAAACTTGCTCATAAAGTTAGTGAAAGGGCCACAATATTTGTTTTTTATAACAGAGTGCTCATGTCCCAGTACATAACTTTTAAAAAGTTAATTTGCTTTGAGATATCTTACAATGTTATTGTTTTCAAGAAATACTTACTCATGGTCTGAAAAATATCATTTACACCCATGACTTCAAATATATGGTTTTCAAATGCTTCTTCCCCAAGTTATTAAAAAATAGGACCCTCATGATTTTTTTTTTCAGTTTTTTTACTGATTGCTAACTTTTTGTCACAGGAATTTTTCAAAAAAAAGAAAAACCTCCAGGAAAGTTCAGTTAAGCCTATGAGAATTTCCTGAAATATAAAAATACTGCTCGTTTTAAGCAGGGGTTGCTCATCAAAGCAAGTTCATAAATTTTACTTGTTAACCAACAAAATCTTCTGGATTTCCTTGCTGAATCCGGGTTCTCATAAATGAGAGCTCATTATAAGTGAGTTGAACAATAGTTTTGAAAAAGAGGAAAAAAAATCAGAATTGTCTGCAAACTTTGAAATAGTTTCAAATTCATTTTTTTTTGGTTCAACAATTCCATGATATGCTTAAAATGATATGAAAAAAAATTAAGTTTATGGTATGAATGTTTATTGATGTTTTGGAAAATATGCATAATTTTTGTTAATTGTCTTTTTAGAGTTCCTATCACATTTATCAAAGTTGATGGCACTCAACTAACTGGAATTGGGAAAGAAGGAGAATCTCTGCTGGATGTTATAGTTAATAATGAGTTGGATTTATCAGGCTATGGTGAGTTTCAACTGATAAAAAGGTTTTCATTTTGTGTGTGTGTATTTATTTACATGCTGATTGTAAACTGCCCCGTCCTCCTTTCCATCAAAGCAGAGCTACATTTGTTAGCTTTGTATTACTGTGTATTGCCATATTGCACAAGTAAAGATGTCTATAATTAAAAAAAAAAAAACCCCTCCCCTTGTCATAATGCATATCAAGAATGAAAGGAGCACATCTTTAATGCTAATCCAAATTAAAAAGTATCCCTTTCATTCTCGGTACAATATATCATGCTGTTTTTCATGAGCATATTGTTATTAAAAAGTGATGTGTGT
The DNA here is from genome assembly GCA_038373865.1 of Uloborus plumipes. Taxonomy (NCBI): domain Eukaryota; kingdom Metazoa; phylum Arthropoda; class Arachnida; order Araneae; family Uloboridae; genus Uloborus; species Uloborus plumipes. Next base: position 10,411 of record JAXGGA010017891.1, on the reverse strand, counting down.
GTCACACTTCTTGTTACCTGTCCCTCCCTTCATAACACACCCTCTTTCCTCCTCAAAGCATCACATCATTTGTGGATAGCATCCAAAAACAGGCAGTCCATGTTTATATGGTGATAAAAAAAGCGATATTCTTTAAAAACTTGTTTCCCTAGTGTTAAAAAATTAATGAAACACAAGCACATTCTGATAATTAGTGGAAGTCTGGAATTTCCAATCATCAGATATATGTGAAATTCTGAAAATACTTTTCCTTTTTTTTTTTTTTGCTTTAGAGCTATCACAGTCGACACTCGATATAACGACCATCTTCGTCTGCAGTAAAAGGGGTCTTTATAACAAGAGGTCGCTGTAAAAGGTAGAGCATAGAGTCTTTATAGGGATAAAGTTGGGGCTTTTCCCAACGGTCGTTTTATATATATTAGGATCTAGTCTTTATAACGAGTGTCGATTGTACTTGTATAATAGAACAGTGAAAGTTCCAAAAAAGCTGCTATTTTATGGTTGAACCATAATCTAATCCTGATTTTTGATTTAAAATTATGCACTTCTTTGTTGAACATTTAATGGTGTAGAACACATGTGCACTTAAAATAAAAACAGTTCAGAAAATCAGAAAGGTGTGAAATTCATAGCTCCTTTTGTTTGTTCTATATTTCAGGTGCATGTGAAGGAACTCTTTCATGTTCCACCTGCCATGTAATCTTTAAAGATGAAGATTTTCAGAAATTAAAAGATGAACATCAGATAGCGACTGATGAAGAACTGGATATGTTAGATTTAGCTCCTGGTGCTTGTTCAACGTAAGTCATTAGAAAGTGAAAATATGAAAAAGTTTTTGTCAGTCAAGGTTTTGATAAGGAATATGTTTAAGGTTGGGACTGATTTCCTATTTTGTAAAATAAGGATGTTTATTCCTATATAATTTTGTACATAATTACTACATAATTACTACTACTACATAAATTTTGTAAAAATAGGATGCCTAATCCATTTAGCTTGACTGTGGAGAGATGGCTTGTGGCTTTGAAGCAGAAACCGACAGCTTTATTTAAAATAGGTAACATTAGAGAGATTACCCAGGCAATAAAAACTTGAATGAACTACGAAAGTAACAAAATTAATTTTCTTGATTCCTATTTTAAAATGAAGCGGTCTGCTTCTACTGTGCAAGGTCATATTCCTTCTCACCATGGTCAAGTTTTAGTACCTGTTGCGGATGGAACCATCAAGTTACACTTGCAACATGTATAAATCATTTCTTTCTTTCTACAGTTTTTTAAATAGAAAGTGTTTACTTTACATTATTCTCCACAATACTTTCTTTTTTCAAGTATATGAACATTGAAAGCCAAAGTTTGAAATGCCTGGAATTAAATGCAAATGTATACGTAAAAATGTTTTATTTGTGCTAATGAATTTAGCAAAGAACTTAAATGTTTCAGGACAAATATTTAATATTAAAATTTAGTTCAACTCATACATCATTTTAAGGAAATTATTTTAACTTTCAAATTTAAGAAAAAAAAAAAAACCTTCCTGTCCTTTATTAAATAATTTCGAACAATTTCTAAATAGATAAAAATAGCTTATCAAATGATATACCTATAGTTGTTTCTCTATTGCTCTTATGTTGAATGTCTCCTTAAATAAAATTTCTGGAAACATTACAGTAGAATAAATGAAAAAAGGTCAAATAAGTTTTGGGCTAAAATATGATTGAAGTTAAAAAACCAAGGTAAGCACAAATTGTTAAGAAAATACAGTTGCTGTATTTTTCTTGATGATTTGCCCTTTATTTATGTTGGATTTTAACTTCAATCACTACAGGGGAGTGTCTGGGACTGCACAATGTTGTCTTTAAATAGAGATAGTTGTTAAATAGAACATCGTTAAACTGAGAACCAACTGTATTGTAATATCATTTGAAATTATTTTTTTAAATTCCTAATTTTGGTAATTATACAGACTTTCACTTGAGAAATACATAAAAAGTTTTCATTTCCTTTTCTTCAAGTTTACAACGAAGAGCTATAAAAAAAAGAACTTTTTCTACATAGAAATTTTATTTGGTACCAAAATGTAAGTTTATACTATTTTTGGATATTTACAATGTATTTATTTTAGGTCTAGATTAGGCTGCCAAATAACAGTAACTAAAGATATGGCTGGTCTTACTGTGAAAGTTCCTGAAATTGTAAAGGATCAGAGAGAACTTCCATTTGTAACAGAAACCGAAAAACAAAGTGGGCAGTAACTTTTTGTATCTACATTGTTGTATTAAAAATTTTGAATTTAATCATTTTCTTTTTGAATTTAAAATATTATTCAAAGAACATATTGATTTTGTTGGCAAAATTAAGAAACTTTTAAAGTGATTTATCCCTTTTTTTCATATTTTCACTTAATCTTATCAAGTAATATTTCATTGCTGTACTTTGAAAAGTATATCAGCAAAGGGAATAGGTATAAAAAAAAAACTGTAATGTATAAAAAATAACAAATTACTAATTTTAGAGCAGGTAATTTATTCTTTGACAATTATTTAGTTTCATAATAAATGTTCTAAGTAAATATTTTGACTAAAAATTTACTTGGTACATTTAATAATGTGTACATATTTTTCATTATTTTCTTTAAGTTTTATACATATGTTTCTATGCAACAATATTTAGTTTCAATTACATTTTTCTTGTTTTTAAGTTTTACATATGTTCTTATGTGTATAGAAGTATTTTAAAAAACTTAAAAATGAACACATTTTTCACAATTTAAATCTATTTATAGCAGTAGTTTTTTGCTACAATTTTGAAAAGGATGAAATGATAGTATGAACAAATTGAATTCCAGCACTTAATTACTTCTCTAAATTACTACTTGTTGCAGTTATACTAGCCTCATTAAAGGCAAGATTTTTCTTGTGGTGTTCATTTTTTAAAAATATTTTCTAATTGTTATTATTTCAGGCATTATTTAAAATAAATGGATATATTTTTAGAGAAGCTGCTGTGTACTAATTAGATCCCTACCTTTTATGACTTGAAATACTTGTTGCTACATTTCTATTTTAGTATTTTTGATAAGAAATAAAATGATGGTACTTTCATAAGTTTCATAAAGTGTAATATGTATAAAAAAATGAGTGTATATTGTAAGACAAATTTTTTATTATACACTTAGCATTCAATAATGTTTTTGTCCTATCTAAATGGGATAATCGTTTAAAAGATGTGAATATATTCAGCTGAAAAATATCTCTAATTTTACTGAAAGGACACTAGTAAACTGTTAAAGTAAATGACACAAGATATGCCTATTTAATGTTCATTATGCATTGTATTAATAATGAATTTTCAATTTTTCTGATTTCAAGTAAGTTCAAATCAAATTGAATTTATTTTTTGTGATAATTAATGGTTAACTAAATGAAATTTATCATTATTATTTTTTTGCACCTATACTTTGTGTAAAAATATTGATAGAATAAAATTTGAAACATTAATTTTGAAATAAATATTTTTCTAACATCTATTTTAAAACTATTTACGGAAAATTAATTTTGAGTTAATGTTTGTTAATATTGTTTTTATCTGTCATAACATTTTTCAATATGCAGTTTTTACTTTTCTTAAATATACAACATACTTTTTGGAACAAATTTTCTTGTTTATATTTGATGTTGTTAAAATGGTACGATTTATTGGATAATATTAAATAATGTTATTTTATCTATTACATTACGATAGTTTAATTCATTGTAGTTGTATGAATGTTATTCGTTGTAAATAGAAAAAGACATTTTTTCTCACTTAAAATTGTTGTTAAAGCTCTTTTTTCATAATACAAGACTTTTGGAGCATTGTTTATTTTGTTTTAATTTGCTATTTCTAGAATATTCACTTTAAAGTAACTTAAAAAAAAACTATTTGTCACAAATTTTTTTTATGCGCATATGTTCATACATTTTTGTCATTTGAATTTTCTTTATTTTGAATCAGACAGCAGAATGATATAAAAATGAATTTAAGTCCAATTGGTGGGAGTAATTAATGTTGAAAAACTTAAAATAGGGAAAAATGGCAAATATTCAGTTTTACCTCTATGATTGAGGTTAATAATCTTCCCTTGTTTTAGTGGCAAAATATTCAATTATGTCTTATAAAAACAATTATGATCATGAAATTTATTCGAATTGCATGAATTAAAGTTGCAAAAAAGAGAAACTAATACAGGAAAGAACAGTGAAAAAACATTATAGCCTTAAAATACATATCCTTAAGCATTGAAATATGTTTAATTTATTATGGTATTTTATAACCAGTTAGAATGTATTTAACTATTCCAAAAGTCAATGTAATTCAGAGAATTTCTGTAACAATCAAGAGAAACAGCACGTTCGGAAGAAATGTTTTTCATTTCAGAAAATCTATAATATTCCTTTTAACTTTGAAATACATTCTAGTTGGTTATAAAATTAGTTTAATTTACATTATTTGACTGTTACAATTTTATGTTTATTTCTATATTGTAAAAGTTTGAATTTGAAGTTAAGTTTTTCCACACTTTTCACTTCATTAAAATCATACAAATGCTCCAAAAATCAATAAACATTTTAAGTCCAAAACAAAACTAAGTTTCATTTTCAGTAGAGTGGTAATCGAAGAAGAGCGTCACTTTTGCTAACTTTTGGGTTGGTAAATCAAATAAGAAAATAATTTTAAAAAAATTTATAGCAAACTTCATATATTTTACTCATTGAAATAATTAAAAGCATTCCTTTGTGATGGAAACAAAATTCAATGCTACGGAGTGATGTTGAAATGTCCAAAAAAAAAAAAAAAAAAAAGAGAGAAAGCAAGAAAAAAAAGGGATTAGCACTATCAAAACTTTGATTAAAACATCGTAAAACATTTATTTAAAATATTAAGATAGGCTATTAAGTACATATTCATCCTACATGGGCAAATAAAAAAATTAATGCTGCTTCCTAATGCAAGTAAAATCAGGAGGAACTGAGCATTTACAAATGATTCTTTGCTTGGTGTCAGAATTAAGGAAAGCTACAGATCCACGTGCATAGTGCTTTCCTTGGTAATAACACAGATCATCTGAAAAATGAAAGATCAGTAAAAGAATAAGACAAGTTAACTTAAAATTGATCCGTTGGTTAACATTGCAAGTTTCAATCATAACATGCCTTTTAAATATATCGTTTGGATTATATAACGAACAGTTTTTTGATTAGTTTTCTGTTTGAGATATAATTATAATGAGTTATTGGTTGTTGTATTTTAGTGAGAGAGTAAAAGTTGTTAAAAGTGAAATTTACGTTATTTTGCTGCCCAACCCACAGATAACGATACTTTATTTTGATACTAATATTGAACTAAAGTAAGGATAATTTTAGCTTGTAAGTAAAACTACATTAGTTTCTCAAGTTGATAGTTGTTCTAATGCTTCAAAGATTAAAAAGAAGTCAATGTAATGCTATATATTTACAAGACGTTGTATTATAACTGTTAATGAATTTTCATTCATCGGAGATCAAATTTAGAGAAATTGTGGGTACTGGTTCAATTAGAAGATTTGATTCAATATCTGGATCATCATAATTTTGAGAAATTTTTGCTATTAATTTAAAATGAAATATATGGGTCATTTTCAAAATTTGCTTACATTTGCTGTCCGGAGGTTAAAGAGACGATTTTGAAGCATAACTTATATTTTAAATTCAATGCGAGCAATTATTTTCTGCAAGAAATACCCCCAAAAAATTCTATCACTCAAAAAATTATTAAAATTTATTTATTTATTTTTATATAAGTCTTTAAAAATGAGAATTAAGGCAAAAACGCTTGTCCATTTCCAATTTTCGCAAGTTCAACTATTTTTTTTTATATACTTAATTGTATAAAAACGTATATACAACACATTATTTTTATATATTGACTATTAGTATATGATATTCATAATAAATAATTGTAATAATATTTTTTTTCATTAAGAAATGTATGAATATATTTTGTCCGGCAGTTCTTGTCAAGTCCGTTACCCTAAGGTTATTTTACCTAAAAAAAGGTATTTATTGCAGTCAAAAGATGGTAACCCGTATTCAGTTAACTTATCAAACTAACTACTTAACTATTTCGTACCATTTTGTGTTCCTGAATCGAGAAGTATTGCTGTGGTGTTTCGCACAAACTTTCTTCCAGGTGCGTATTTTTATTCTTTGTCAAGTCTGTTACCCAGGGACGTCATTTCAAGTTTTTCCAGGGGGAGGGGGGAATGGTCCAAATACAATGCAATTTCACCGGAAAACAGCAAAAACCGCGCCCACTTATATGTAAATACATTGATTTCTCAAAGCCAGGGGGGGGGGGCAATTGACCCCCCCCCCCCCCGGCCCCCCTTAAATGACGGGCCTGCTGTTACCAAAGATTTTAGTATTAATTTTTACTTTTTCTTAACTTTTACCCCGAAATATTGTTTGTTATACAACTCTAAGAAAATGCATATTGTTGTTTAATTTTTAAATTCGACAATCTAGCCGACAATTTGACATTTTGGTTGAAATGTCAAGTCAGTTACCATACAGCTTTTGATCAATATTTTAATAACCACAAACATCGTTTTAAGCTTCAGGGACGCAAATAGTTTCAAATGAAGTTGATTCTAGGTACTATGATATAGTTTAAAAGTGAGATTTCATATTGATTTTGTATTGTAACGGATGATAATTTTCTTTGCAACTTAAAGTTTTACAACAACATTGGAATACTAAATTATGCATCAAAGTGTACAACCAATTACTTTTTCACACAACTAAAATATGTGACAAAACATCTGTTAGTGATTCTAAAATAAAATAGCAAGTTAAAAAAATTACTTAAAAATTCTGAAATGTAAGCATATGGTGAAAATGACCCATATATCATAAATATTTCCCGGCTTTAATATTTAAAAAGCTAATCTTGTGTTAAAAAAAAACCAGAAATTTTAGTGCTATTTCAAAATTTCATTTTGTTTGCAAATAAGTTTTTAACTGGTTAATAAATGGAAATTTTTGTGAAAGAAAAGCATCCTATAAGTTTTAAATTTTTTTTTCAATTTGATTTTAATATCGTGAAATCAAAGAGATATAAATAAACGATTACCTTTTTCTTTTGGAAAATCTACAGGAGTTGCTCCATATATTTTTCCTGTTAAAAATATTTAGAAATAAATCATAGCTAGTACTTTAATCAACAACAAAATGATAACTTAGTATAAAATCTGAAAATGCACAACTTTTTTTTTTTTTGAGCAAAGAGAAACATTTATGGTTGAAATAAACGTATTACATTTTTCTTCACTAGTATTCAAAAAGGTATATTTAGTATAGAACTGGTGTTTCATTTTTTTCAGGGGGGGCAATATTTCATTAGATGTTAAATTTCCTCCCTCTAATGTACTTAAAGAGACACATTCTGGTTTACAGTGCTTCACAATTTTTCTATATTTCTTGCTAAATGTATCTTTTGTATGTTTCGTATTAAACTTTGGATACATTGAACTGTCTGTACCGCTGCAGATTTAAGCAACCTTTCAACAATAATATTACTCAAAATCAGGAAAAGGGGACTGTTTTCTTCCTGCCCTTGTTTGTTCTCACTGGCATAACGAGTAATTTTTCACGGGGGTGTCAATGCAAAATTTTCGATATAAAAGGCAGAAAACCAGGATTCCAGGCAAGGCCCTGACATATTTTTTCATACATATAATTTCTTGCTTCATGGGGTTTAACGACCATAGATCTTGGTTATGACCCCCTTATACCCCTCGGCTATGCCTGTGTTTTTTCTAAATGATTGCCCTGAGCAAATTTTCTCAAATAACACTAGCTGTTATTAAAAAGAAGCAAAAAGATGGTGCCTAAGGCAGTGAATTTTTTCCATGGTTCTTTGATTAATGTAACTGCATAGTCAAAACAGGTAATCTCATGTATCCGAAATTCATTACTGTTTATTTTTTCTGTGTTCAAAAAAAAAAAAGTAAAGTAAATGAAAAATTTTGTCAATGTTGCTTTTTAATGCTGCTCCAAATTAAAAAAAGAAAAGAAAAAATAGATGACAGAAATAAAAAGAAAAAAAAGGCGTCCTTCCCCCAAAACCATGCAATGGTATAATTATGAACATTATTTGAATTATTTGATTGGTAGCAATCAGAAGAGTATAGTAAAACATTTTTTAGGACGCTTAAGTTATTTGCCTTTTGTTAACTATTATAGAAATATGAGGCCTTAAAATCTGCGAAATTTTAAAGAAAAGTCGCCAAATTTAACGAATGAGTAATATAGAATGTCTTTCACACGCTTTTCAGATGGATGTCCTGTCTTATGAAGATGGTGAAATCAGGTGATACTTTCATTTTCTCGCTAAGTTTTGAAATTTGGCGCTTTTTTTTTTCTTTTTTGCAATTTTAAAATCTTACATCTCAAAAACGGGGCTCAAAGACAAATAATTTTTGCAACAAAAATGTCCCAGTATGCTCTTTTGATTGTATGCACTATGCACCTGTTTCAGTTTTTTCCATTATTACATTATTTGTGGTTCTATGATAAGGAATCATTTTGTAATGAAAGGATCACTTTTCGTAAGGCTGTATCTATAGTTGGTACTCCAAGGTTAATTAGAATCAATTTTTATATTTTCAATATAATTTTTTTAAGCAAATGATTCACAGCTCCAAACCTTTTTGAAAAAAAAAAAAAAAAAACAGTTCAACGTAGTCGCGCACGTTATATTTAGTACATAAAATCACAAAAGAGAAGAACTGAAAGGATGTGAGTAACACCTGGATAAAGTGAAAAGAGAGGTTTGCTGAGCGTAGTTTCAAGTGCATGAAAGTGGTACTGTAAGACCAGTGGTCAGAAGTAGCGCACTACAAGTAGCGAAACTACTGTAGTAGCTACATTTTTTAGTAGTTTGTAGTGTAGCGCACTACTTTTTAAGAAAAGTAGAGTAGCGAGTAGCGCGATACAAAAAAATTGTAGTTTGTAGCGATTTCTAGAAACTACTTTTAAATAAAATAAATAAATCAACAAATGAAATTTTTTTTAAAAAAAAGATCGCGAAGGAAAAAAATAAGTTTTAATTTGACTCTGACTGATGCAAATCTTACACGAGTGTTGCAGCGGACGCAATGAGAAATAAAAATCATAAAAATATGAGCTGATCCTCAGATACATCCTTTTGAAGAAATACTTTGTATCTGTTTGATATCATTGGTTTAATTGGCATCATATTTTTTTATATTCCTTTAAATAATTTCAATGTTCCTAAATATTCCCTGGCAAGAAATAAAAAAAAATGAGAGGTGAATTCTTTCAACTTTTGAATCCTTTCTTGTGGCAAATATTTAAAAATTGTAAAATTAATCAAAAATGGACAACTTTTAGCAAAAAAAGAAGCAAAAAGGAAAAGTAACAAATAATTTCAATGACAATTCCTAGTTCAATTCCATATTCAAATGAGTCAATTTATTAATGTAAACCACTTTTCTAATTTATTCGGTCAATCCTCAAACGGTGCATGCTTTTTTTAAATTTATTTTTTAAAAAGTAGCGAAGTAGCGACTACAATTCAAAAGTAGTTTGTAGTCGCTACATTTTTAAAAAAGTAGTTGTAGTTGTAGTTCGCTACATTTATGACAAAGTAGCTGTAGTTGTAGTTCGCTACAAAATAAATGTAGTTTTTCCAACCACTGCGTAAGACATACCAAAATCTCAAGCGCAAATTGCAAGCTTAGGTTTAAAAAAATGTTTCAAAAGAGCAAACACATATATATAGCCCTTTATACTAGCTTGCTTTGTCAAACGGCATCCTTATGTCCTTCAACACTGATCTAGTCGATTTTCCCGGAAATCAAGGTCGTTTCGTTCTTCGTGCTCTTTCTTCTGTCTCTTTTAAAATTGGTTGCTTAAATGTTTCATCAAGTCTCAACCTTTATTCCTTTGCTGTAGAAGTATCATCGTAATAAGCCAATCAAATATCGCTTTGTCTTTTTTGTGCATATGTAGTTTATTGTGTGACAGCTAAGTGATGAATTAACTCGTTACCGTCGTAGTTTCGACGGTAGTGATTAATTCCTGTAATTGATAGTTTTAAATTACATATTTTATGATTTAGGCATCCTTCGAAAAAAAATTACCCTCTCGAAATGTGTATTTTTTATAAAAACTCATACCTGTGAACTGAAAATCTCATAAAGGAGAAGTGCACCCAAGCACTAACATTTAAAAATTGAATGAAGCAATCGGTGATATCCAGGTAGCCACAGTCCCCCGGGAACATTAGGGGATTAGCAACTGCCCCTATTGTTGTCCTCGCCGTAGGGGGGAATGGGGTAGGCGAAGGGAGGTTTAGAAAACTGAGTC